>PVJS01001578.1:0-68014 GCA_004027185.1 Glis glis
CACTAAGGAGAGAGAGAGAGAGAGAGAGAGAGAGAGAGAGAGAGAGAGAGACAGGGAGAGAGAGAGAGTGAGAGAGCTGAGGCTGGCCGTGAACCCGGATCCTCCAGTCTCCGCCTCCCAAAGTACTGGGGTTACAAGCGTGCGCCACCACGCCCGGCTATCGCCTTTCTTTTGTGCCCTTTATTTTCGGATGAATTTTGTCCCTGGTCTTGGAAGAACGTCTTTGTTTTCCCCCTTCTCTTTCTTGTAGCCATTCCTTTTTTTTTTTTTCTTCCTTCCAGGGTCTTTTGTGTTCTCTACAATAAATTCTTTATGCTGTGTTTTAAGACGAGAGGTATAGTATTTTGATCAAGTTTTTGTTTTGACCACACAAATTTTGACCACACTCAGAGACTTTTCATTTTCTAGCCCTTTCCCCCTACATGGTTTATGTGCTACTGTTTCATCCTCTTCTTGAAGTAGTTGCTTTCATCCTGGTCCTTGCTGGGCTGCAGGAATGGAAGTGCTTATTCTCTATCTAGCATTTGAAAAAAAAATCCATTTTTGTTTCAAGAAGATGATATGTTAAAAAAAATGCCACTGGGCCCTTTACCACATTCTCTGGCCCCCGTGGGCTCTTTTTAAGCACTGGACCCATTCCCAGAGGCTGTTCTAACCCACATCACCCAATTTCAGGGGTTGTTGTGGGTTGGCATTCTCTAGGGGTGTCTGGTTGGTGAGCTCAATTTCCAAATTCCTGGAACTGTCATATAAAATGGTTTTCTAAGGCCACTAAGGAGCTACGCACCCTTCCTCAAGGGCTTTTACTGCCTTGGAGTTTTAGAAGCCATGTGGGTATTTCTAGTTGGCTGTGAATTTCCAATTCTTTGCTATGTACTCTTAATGATTAAGACCTGGTGAGCTTGGATAAATAGTTCCTTAACACAGTTGCCTACTTGGGACAGTTGTGATGTAACACATAATTCTTTCCTTCTCCCCAGTGCCAAAAATGAAAACCTCCTCCCAAAGGATTGTGGAACACAGCAAAGTCTAAATTGCATACTGGAAAACGGGCTGGGGAAATATGGCCGAAACCTGGACCAAAACTAAGGTCAGGCAGCCGTGCGTGCATCAGTGGCTCACTTCACTTGGGCCACATCTGGGCTGTTGGGAAGAGTTATCTTTCATTTGAACAGGACAGAGGCAGGAAGTTGCAGCCAATTCAAGGCAGTTAGAAACAGTGTGTCAGACAAACATTCCCGGAAAACTAGTAAGTTTTCAGAGGAATGGTTTACTTATAAACCATTTAAAAATACTGTTTTAAAAACCTATAAATATTATTTTAAAAATCACCATGGAGTAGCCAGATTTTGTAGGAGGCATTTGGAAATGGAGAGACAAAACAAAATATTTGGTCTTCATTCAACCTCACTAATGACTCACATTGGAGAAATTATTGGCTTTTTCTCCAGTTTAAAGAAATTTCTACAGATGATAAAAACCCACTATAATGTCAAAACCTCCTCTCTTCATAATAGAATTTAGCAGAATTAACATGCTTCCTTGACCCTTCCCATCTATTTTCATTAATGCAGTACTATCACCAAGAACCAAAACCGAGGATGACAGTCAATGACAGATATTGTCATTAAAGTAGGGTGGGCAAGAATGGAAAATATGGGTTTCTTAGAAATATATAAAATAAAATGCCACTAAACACAACCGTGACAGGGATACTGCTTATTTTCTTTCTGCCTAGCTTTTTCATTCCTTTTCTTCTTTCCTTCCTCAACTTCCCTGCCTTCTGCATTCAATCTGTTCTCCATGACATTAACAACCACTGTGTATTCTTTATTTTGCATTTTATCTATTTGGGACTTGGATCACTAAAAGTACTAAGGTAAACACAAAAATGTCATTGAAATATCTAAAATATAATACTGTTGGTGCAAAATGATGTTCTTTCACAAAATTAATTTAAATCCCACCAAATCCTTTTACTTCCCCATCTTGGGTCTACTTTGTTAGCTCAGTTATGCTATACTTTGAAACCTCCGTGCTTCTGATGGAGCTGGTTCTTTCTTCTAGAATATTCTTTACAAATTTCTCACTTATTGAAACCCTTTTTACTTGTTAAAGCCCAACTCAATTGTCACTTCATCTGGTAAGTCATCTTTCAATCAATATTTATTGAGGGACTTCTGTATGGCAAATAGTGTTCCTGGGGCTGGGGACATAATAGTGAAGAAGGCAGACAAAGTCCCTGCTCACATGGAATTCTAGGAGTTTGAGATATCCATTGATAAATCACCAAAAAGTAGATTTGTAATCTTTCTGTTACCAATATATAATATATTGGTGTTATAAACATATGATAAGATAAAGAGGGTCAGGGCTAGAAAGTAGTAGGAGGAAAACCAGATAGGGGATACACAATTACTCTTTTGTGCTGCAAGAGAATAATCCACATCACCCAGTTGATGTAATTTTTAAAAAATTAAATAACTTCTTATACATGATAAAATAACACATCATATATATTGTGAGCTGCTTGTAGACAGGGAGTTATTTAACTTTGCATTCACCAGTGCCTTGTATACAGTAGGCATCTAATCAGTGCGTGGTGACATGACATCAATAGCACACAAGAAGCTGACAGTTTATCCTAACACCATCAATACATGTTGGTGTTAAATGATCTAAGCCATGTCAGGAAGTGGAAAGAGGGTGTGGCATCTAATGGCAGAGGAGCAAGTGATCACAGCAGAGACCAGGGATCATCCTGCAAGGTGGGAGGTATGTCAGTGGCAGAGGTCAGAGAAATCCTAAGAGGCAGGTGCACAGCTCAGAGTGTGCTGGGAAGGGTAAAGGTGGAGGAAGGGGAGAGTGAGTGTAAAGACCCTTAAAGACTAAGATTTTGAATACCATGCTGAATTTTTAGCTTTTATATGATACCCCCTTTAACTAATGCATTAGTTACCTTCAGAAGTATTTAATGTTAAACGGTATTTCCCAATAACTAAGCATCTTTTTTTTTTGCAGTACTAGGGTTTGAACCCAGGGGCATTCTACCTCTGAGCTACCTCCCCAGCCTTAATTTTTATCCTTTATTTTGAAACAGGTTCTCACTAAGTTGCAGAGGGCCTCACTAAGTAGCTGAGGCTGGCCGCGAACCCTGATCCTCCGGTCTCAGCCTCCCAAGTACTGGGATTACAAGCGTGTGCCACCACGCCCGGCTTAACTAAGCATCTTTTGAGGATAACCTTTCGATGAGAGTGCTACCAAGAATACACTTGTTCAGTATTTCAGCTATCTCCACAGTAGGGAGGGGTAGTAAGGGATTGGAGAGGAGGCCAACAGGGGGATGGTCTATATAAGTAATTATTGAGAAATTCATAATAGGCTGTTATACCACAGATCTTAGAAACATTTTTCAAGTGTATAACATATGGAGAATTTCTAGTGTATCATGAACTAAATGTTTACATTAACTCAACCCTATCAGTTAGGTTGGTTTTTCATTGTGCTTGTTTTACACACAAGGAAACAAAGGAATGGAGAGATTAGGAATTGGCCATGGTCAGGAGGCTGGAGGTGGAGGTGCAGAGACTGAAATCTCAAACTCTGGCTGCAGGGTCCATGTTTTTATCTGTCTTATGATGCTGTCGTGTTATTTCAGTGATGCAAAAAGTGCTTCCGCGCTGTCTCTTACTCGCTGGGTTAGGGGGCAGCAGCACTGATGCCTTTCTTGGGCTTATTCTGCCAGAATTTACCCAGATTATCAGTCAACAATCCCACGTCATCGCGCCTTTGTCTTGCACTTTATGGTGTAGAGATGCTTTCATTGACAATCCCTCACCTTGACCTTTATAATAACAGTGGGAGGTAGTTTTTATTACCTCTGACCTTTATATAAGGCAAAGGAGGCCCAGTGTGGTCATTCCCAGATGCACTGACAGGGCCGTAGACTCCAAAGTCCTGTGCTCTTGCCTGGTGTTAAGCAGCTGCATGTCTCTATGGATTTGAAATGGGGGTCACATATGGGTCCAGGTATTTGTTACCTTCCAACCTCAAAACAAGCCAGATTCTGGCAGCACATCAGTTGCCCAGTTAGACAGTGGGGTAGTGCTGTGTTCATTTTGCAGCTGTACTTGGAGAAGTTCTCAAGTCTGAGACCATCCTACTTTCTTCTGCAGCCTCTTGATTTTTCAACTTAACAGTTATGCTAAAGAATGGTCATCTATTTATGAAACTTTTTATAAAGTCAGAACACTTTTTGTATCTTAAGGAAGGCAATTAGTGCCTCTTTTTTTCCTGGTAGCATTCCTGTTTGATAGTTAACTATGAACAGAAGAAAAAAAAATCTAAGACAAATGATTACATTTTAAGGGACTAAATAGGGCAGTAATTTCAAAATATACATTACTAGCAATTATCATTGCTTTAAAATGACTCAAAAACTATTTTCTGTACCCATCTTTCTCTCCTTTTTATTTTACGAGTGCTCATGAAGAGTCAATGAAGCTTTGGTAAACTATGTAATTTACCCAGATTTTACAGAGTTGGCAATAAATTTCTGGGTTCAGAGAACTTAGGCTAGGCAAGCTAACATACTCTTTTATCTGGTTTTTTCCTTCACTGAATTTTCTACTGGTTCATAAAGCCACTAGCGTAGTTATTAGAAATGCCTCACTCATGAAATGAGGTATTGATTCCTTGGTTTATCCTTTTTCTCCTTCTGACTCAGATTTCCTTTGCTTCCACAATAGATGGGAAGAAATGAATTACTGGAACTGCATACTGAAATGATGAAGAGAAATGAAGACTGAAAACCAAGAAAGCGAAGGGATGCTGGCTTTAAATTTGGTCTTATTACAGTGAGATTCATTTTTGTGGAAAAAAAATCTCTTCGTATTGTGAAAAACCACCATGTATACTAATTATATAACATTAATCAACACAGGATTTTCCCCCCAAATCAAAATGATTCCTGGGCTTTTAGTAGGTGGTATCAGGAATCCATGTTCTTTCATAGGCTTCTGAGTTGTTTAAGAGAGTGAAGTGGGTCACACGTGGGAGATAATAGCAATTTTCCTGTAGTGTGGAAACTTTGAGAGCATGTGACCCACTCAAAGGCTGTCTGGTGAAATTGCTCCAGGCAACTGGATTTTCTGACTTGTCAAGCTGGACATCTAGATTTATGTGAAGTCTCCCAAGTTAAAGTTGGTATGCACTTCAATGGTTGGTATGTGTTTCAGTCAGCATTCTCAGTGTTATAATATAAAATACCTGACCACCACAACTTAGAGAAAAGAAGATTTGCTCACAGTTTGGAGATTTCAGGGGTTCAGTCCATGTAAGCCAGGTTACATCAGCAGAGCTCAGGGCATGGTGGCAGGAAGGAGAGAGAGAGAGAGAGAGAGAGCTCTGCTCTCCCCTCATGGGGGCCTCAAGCAAGAGAGAGAGAGCAAGGGGAGAAGGGACCACCTATAATCGCCAAGGCCACACCCCCAGAAACCCCTCCTTAGCAACCAAGCCCCGCCTCCAATATGGCTGCCTTGCCTCCCTGAGGTCTACAGAGACATTCTAAAGTCAAACCATAACAGTATCTGACCCTCAAACACACCTGCTGATTGCTCTTGGCTTGGGAGGGACTGGGTTTTGCCTTAGATAGTGGATGCCACTGCATTTTTTTTTTATTGTTTAATTTCATTCCCAAGCCAGAAATGACAACAATAAAGTCTTGACAACATGAGAACAACTGATGAGACATACTTTTTCCAAAGTCTGTTCTCAGAGGTCAGAAGGGACACTGTTTTCGACAGTAGCCATAGAAGTCCACTGTATATTGAAATGCACAGTAGCTCTGGGGAAGGACAGAGGGCGTGTACTGCACAGTCTAGTGGGGATGAGTGAAATCCTGCTAACCTTTCATGACTGTTCTTGAACTTTCCTTAATTTATGGCACAGTTACTTTAAAACCAAATGTGGCATCGATGCTGTCCAGCACTGCTTCACAGAGGACTAACAAGTACATGCAGAGCGATGCTCAAAAACAACTTTAACAGTAGGTTTATCATGGATAACTGCCAATCAGAACCATTATAGCCCTTAGAACACAGTACAGATATACTGATATACATGCCAACCTTGTTCATAGCATATTTATCATTCTAGAACTTGGTTAATCAGAGGGTAGACCACAGAGCAGCAGCATCGGCACCATCTGAGTGCTTATTAGAAATGCAGAATCTTAGGCCTAAATCAAACTTACTGAGTAGAAATCTGCATTTTAACAGAATCGCCAAGTGACTAATATGCATATTACAATTTTAAAAGCACTATTTTGGAAAACTTTATAGTTCTCCTTGTCATCTATCTCATCTAGTATTAAAATTACTTAAGTGCTTTTTTTGTCACTGCTAGTAGACTATTAATTTATTGAGAGCAAAGATTACACTGAAAAAAATCTGTCTACTGTGCTTATCATTTTAGCCATACATAGTAAGGATGGAAATATTTGTGTTGAATTGAATTGAAAATAATTTAAAATATTGTCATAGCAATAATTATAATCAGGACAGTTCACATTTATTGTTGGTCTTTATATGCCTGATGTGGAGTAAAGTATTTCACAATCATATTTTATTAGCCTTTATAGTAATGTAGGAGGTGGAAATCATTCTTATATTTATATTACCCATGAAGGGGCAGAGGAAGTAAAAGGTTAAATAGCTCATGCCTGACTCTAAGGGCCCGAAAGGGGAACCAGCTTTGAAGCCACACCATCTTGTATTGTTATCAGATGCGGATTGGTAGGTGTGAATGAAGAAAATAGGAGGGGAAAATTGGAAGAAAATGATTTCCAGCTTGTGAGCCTGGGAGACTCAGAGCAGGCTGCTTTATTCTTGATGGTATTGGAGGACTCATCAGTAGTTGTCTTCAGGATCTTGTCCTGGAGATAAAATGCTTCCTTTTACAATAGGGACTATCTTCTGGTTACGTCCACCCTTGCCCAAAAGATAGAGCACTTTTATCTTTATATTTTATTGATTCATCTGCCTGGAGATGAAAGGGCAAGAAAGAACATTTTTTGCCTCTGACAGGCATTTTGCTTTTTCTTCTAAAGAAGTGAAAGGAATTAAGAACTCAGCAAAATGTAGGAAAGATGATTGAGAGCAGAGAGAGAAAAAAAGAGGACGATGCCACTCAGCCTTTCAGACCCTTCCAGTGGGAAGCAAGGAACTCAATAGATTCTGCAGCACAGGGAGACCTAGGAACAGTTTAATGGGACCACCAGACAGTACTATTATGGGGTGATAGGCGGTATATAATTATTTTTAATGTGCATGTATGGTTAGGGCTTGAACTATATCAAAGTGCTGGCTGGTACTAAAGAGGCAGAGATGAAACTAACAATTCTCCCTGTGTGCGGGGACAGAAACCAGCCTGAATATCCCACCAGGGGATAAAAACATGAAATGAAGAGCTTAATGAAATTAAAGCTGTGCAAGAGAAAGTGGGAGTCTTTATTAATAAGCAAGCTTTGAAATATTTTAAATTACTCTTCCGAGGAGACATAGAAGATTATTCACCAACACTCCATTGGAGAGCGCTTATCTCAAGCTCCCTTTTCATCCTGTTGGAGGAACTCGGTGGTGACTGCTGCAGAGGATCTTATCAATACCTAACAATTAGCTTTAGGAGACCACTTATTTAATTACACATCTTGCAAGCAAAACAAACAAGCAAACAGACAAACAAAACAAACTGATGCTCATTTCATGATCATATATACCACTGTCCCTACAGTGTAAGGAACTCTTTCAATAACAGCTTCGAGGAATGTTGCTAGAAGGATCTGAGAATCTGTTCACATCAGATTAATTGAAAAACATCAAAACTTTTACACATACATTCTCAAAAGTAGATGAGCATGTCTCATGTATAATTTTTTAGATTTGAGGATTAAGTAATGCCTGATAATAATTTATGTAAAAATCCATTTGGAATTACACATCTAAACTTCCATAATTATCTCTTCTGGGATAATAATAAAAATTTTTTCTTCATTTAGTCTTCTCTTTGGTTGATTAGAATCTTACATCTTCTTACTGGACACTGAGGTCATATATAAATAGCTGTGTCAAATATAAAATCTTAGCCCAAATATACATTGACTCCTGCTTCAGCATACCATCTAAAAATTCATAATATTAAAAAAGTTATAATTTAGGATTCAGAATAATTTAAATCATGGAAATATTTTTTAAACCTTGTGTTCTGTGTTTTATCATATGAAAGACAAAACTTATAGTATACTGAGAAGTATTTTAGTTTTCAAAGTGTTTCATGCATATGAAATACCAAAAGCTAATGAGAATCCTCTTTTTACATAAAGTGATCTTTAAAACGACTTTGTATTTTCTTTCTACTTAGGACATGAATTGAAAAAAGGACTCCAGCTGTCTAGCCTTGAATTGAGAAAGATCCCAATTCTAGAGGAAATAATCTGTCTCCAAATCTAGACAACCATACACCTGAAGTCCCTCCGTTCCCAGGCAGAACTCTAGAACCCTGGTAAGGCTGCCCCTTTGGTGGTTAGGAATATAAACTCTGGGGACAGGCTTAAGATGGTAATTTTGCAACCTCCAATTATGTGACCTAGGGCAAATCCTGCAAACTCTCTGTACCTTACCTTCACAACTTGTAAAGGGAGAACAGTAAATAGCATCCCCATTGTAAGAAAATAGGGTGGATTAAATGAGATAATGCTGGCACAGGACTTGACACAGTGTTCTCCTCCTAAATAAATGCCTCCAAACAATTAGCCATTTTAATTATTAATAGCAGGAGAAGAGAACCCACTGTCTTCATTTAGTCACTCCATAAATCAACTTCAGTTAATCATTACCATTTAACTTTATTCTTAAAATAACATTCCTTATTCATTAGGACATGAGAAAAATACAACCACTGTAGCTATAAATTATAAATACACAGAAACAAGAAGAAAAAACTGTCCCCCCAAACCACCTATATCTATGATATTCACACACACACACACACACACACACACACACACACACACACAATTTTTCCCATGCAAATATGAATCTCTTTGGTACATAAATAATCTACATTTAAACCAAAGTAAGATTAACAACTATACTTGTTTTATATAATTCCTTGACTTAATCCCTGACTTTGCCACTCAGTAAAGTAGGTGACCTCATGCAAATTACTGATTTCTTTTATTTGTCAGTTTATTTGTCTTTGTAAGGGGAAATAATTACAGGATCTCTGCCAAAGTGCTGTGAGATTGAATAAGCATTTATGTAAAGTGTAGTGCACTTCATTACAGAAATCCTGTATAGGACTTATCTTTCAAGGATTCCTGTGTGTGTGTGTGTGTGTGTGTGTGGTGCTGGGGATTGAACCCCAGGGTGCTTTACTTCCGAGCCCCACCTCCAGCCCTATTTTATTTTTTATTTTGAAATGGGGGTCTCGGTAGGCTGCTGAGGGCCTCGATAAGTTGCTAAAGCTGGCCTGGAACCTACAATCCTCCTGTCTCAGCCTCCCAAACACTGGGAGTACAGATGTGCACCCCCACACAGGCTTCAAGGATTCCATTTGAAGGATCTTTTTGAATGTGAAAGGCCAGGGTGGAGTGTGGATCTCTTCCCATGACTGCTCTTTTCTCTCTGCCACTTCAATTTACTGATTTTAATTCTTCACAGGATCAGTGTTGACAATTCTCTGAATTGTAGGTGATTTGGATTAGAGATGTCCAGCTGGCGTGAGACAAAATGTACCCACAGAGAGATTCTTTATCTGGATAGGATTTAATCAGATTGGGAGTTGAACTATATTTCATACCTGTTCATGTTCCCCATGGATCCACATATAACACTTTGAATATTAAGATTTGATGATGTGAAAGGATACTAGAATAGTCTATAAAGCAGCACTCACCAACTCGGAGAAAGTTTACTTGGTGCCTTGATCCATACTCTATCCTGGCCTTTTACATCAAAAAGCTCCTTAAAAATAGAATCCTTGAAGCCAGGGGTGGTGGCACATGCCTGTAATTCCAGTACTTGGGAGGCTGAGGCAGGAGGATCATAGGTTTGAGGCCAGCCTCAGCAACTTAGCGAGGCCCTCATGTTACTCATGCTCTTTTACTTTAGAAGAAGCAATGGAATAAGATGATAAAATATTTATGTACCATTGCCTGAAGTATATTAGAAATCTTTTTTTGGCTTCGCTTGCATGCCCTTGTAGGATTAAGTATCTTTTCATCCACTTGGCCTTTGCTGTTTGCTCTCTGTCAGTACAAAGCATGTTAAGGCTGAGGATGAAAGAAGTGCTCAAAAAACCTGAAATCTCTCCAGTGATGATTAGAGCAGAAATCGTCCATTACAACTTTATAATTAAATCCCTTGATGAAATACACAGATTAAATTAGTTTTTTTTTTAAGAGAAGTCTCTCTTTCTTCATCCTCTCTTTGAGAGGAATAATTCATTTAACTGAAACTGACAAAGAGAAGGAAATGTACCAGGCTTGAAATTTTGTTTGGAAACAATTAAGTTCTGCCTTTCCCAAAATATAGATTGTGCAATTAATAGGGAACTTGGCTAAAGCAAGATTGTTGACAAAATGTAGTGAGACATTTTGAGCTATTTTTAGTTATTATGCTGTTTATACTTAATAACACTGAACATGAACATTTACTTACATGAAAGTTATTCTTTTAAGATATAATGAAAAAGTAGCTGGCATTTGCTTTTGGAAGCATCCAGTTTTTAGTAAACAAATCAACAAAATAAAATCCAACAACAACAAAAAACCTCCCTACACTTAGAAGAAATAACTATCCTCATATATCCTTACTGACTTTAAGTGGGGGTGAAATGTGTCAGGATATAATACTTTGTCTAAAAATTTTATTACGGCCAGGTGTGGTGGGGCAGGCTTGTAATCCCAGTATTCGGGAGGCTGAGACAGGAAGTTGCAGGTTCGCAGCCAGCCTCAGCTACTTAGTGAGGCCCTTCGCAACTTAGTGAGACCCTGTTTCAAAGTAAAGAATAAAAATTTTTTTTATTATGTCCAGGTGTGGTGACGCATGCTTGTAATCCAAGTACATGGGAGGCTGAGACAGGAAGATTGCAGGTTCAAAACCAGCCTCGAAACCTAACAAGACTCTCAGCAACCTAGTGAGACCCTGTTTCCAAACAACAACAAAAAATCTAAAAAAGGGCCGGGGGTGTAGCTGGTCCCCAGTACCAGAAAAAAATTACATGTTAAACTTATCTGAAGAAGTAAAAATTATCATTTACAAGGCATTTTAAATGACTCTTCCTCCTCCTCTTCTTCTTTGCTTTCAAGTGTTTCTAAGTCACTTAAAGTAGTCTAATAACATTTTTTTTCTAGTAGAAAAAGTTAGGGGAATGACTTCAGTAAGTAGAATGATGTTGAACTAACACTGTCAGGGTAAAGGTTTCTTCTAAAGTCCTCGAAAATGCCTGAAAACAGGTTCTTCTCTTCAGTAGACTGTCTGCATTATGATCTGCTCACTCATTTTCCTTGTTGGGTAGTACAAGACAGTTTGTGATCTGTCCTTGTCAAGTGCCACGCATCTCTAATGAGTGGGTGTGCAGTAATGAGCTGCTGAGTTACCGAAGGACCTTGGCTGTGACGACTCAGTATCTGTGATCAATCTGCTTCCCACACCTAAGTAAATATTGCAGCCACATCCAAGCATGTAGGTGCTCCGTCTCTCCATCTTGCTTGCCTGCACTTGGAGTTCAAGCGTCTGTGTTCCCCTCCCCCAAACCTGGACTCCCATTGGCTCTGTTTCACAGTGTCCCCAGTATATGCTCAGGATCTCAAACCCAAATCTAAGCAGGTAACTTCAGGTTGCTCCTACTATTGCAAATCCAAGGTTGCTTGACAGCCTGATTCAAGACTCCTCCAAACGAAGAGAAGGGCAGAGGCCTTTGTTTTCCTGTTGCTGATATGACTGACTGGGCCCGAGCCCAGGCAGGTCAGGACAGGCGAGGGAGACCCAGTAGTAGAAGCATTTGTGATGAAGCCGGTAGGGGGCGTCTTCACTGCCTCTCTCTTTTCTGTTTAGTACAGAATTTGCAAGGAATTCGAGTGTGTGCTTGTGTGAGTGAATGTGCTTAACTTGTAGTTCTGTCAAAAAGATAGTCATGGTTTATAATAATAAAAATAACAAAATAATGCAGGAGTGAAACTAAATGAAATAAAAACAGTTCCCAGCCCTCGTGACCCTTCCCATCTCTGTTTTCTATTCCCTTGCCTCAGAAATTCCTGCTTACAAATCTTTCATTTCTTTACTCTTTTGTTTCTAATTAGTGTGTTTCTACAGACGTTTCTAGATTTTCTTTTAACTGCCCACTAATCTTTCAAATGTAGGCATAAAGCCTACATGGTTAAATTCTTTCTAGTGTTTAGTTTCCACTGTGCTCATAGCCAAGCCACGCGATGTACTGGTTACGTTTTCTTTCTTCTGCACTTTTTCTTTCCCTGATGTTAATTATGGCTTCAATTTTTTCTTTCCTCATTTTGTCTTATTTAATAGACATTGAATAATAAATACCTAGCAGATATTTAGCAAGTGCTACATGCCAAGTATTGCTGTAATTCATAGGTAACAGGTCCGGGGAGGGGATAGAAAGTAGGATATGTTACTTCTTCACTTAAAAAGGACAAAGTCCAAGTACCAGCTGCGCCACCCAAGATCTGGCCCCCAGGCTGGCTCCTTGTCTTTCCCTCTGTGTGTTTTACATTCTAGCTCCACTGTGCTTGTTTTAGATGCTAGAATTTATGAAGCTCACTCTCATTCCCTGGTCTTTGCACCAGCCCCCTACTGTCTGCATCACTCTTTTTTTTTTTTTTTTGTGGTACCGGGGATTGAACGCAGGGGCGTTCTACCTCCGCGCTATGCCCCCGGCCCTATTTTTTATACTTTATTTTGAAACCGGGTCTCACGAAGTTGCGGAGGGCCTCACTAAGGAGTGAGAGAGAGAGAGAGAGAGAGAGAGAGACAGAGAGAGACAGAGAGAGACAGAGAGAGACAGAGAGAGAGCTGAGGCTGGCCGCGAACCCGGATCCTCCGGTCTCTGCCTCCCAAAGTACTGGGATTACAAGCATGCGCCACCACGCCCGGCTGCATCACTCTTCAGTCTCCTTTCTTCACATCTTATCCTCAGGTACCGGTCTTCCCTGGACCCTAGACACAACTAGCTTGTCCCGCCCCATGTGCTCCTAGAGCCCCCTGTTTTTCTCACTCACAACTCTTCATGTCTATTCCTCAGTTAACATCTGTTTTTAATGGAAAGCTCTATGAAGGCAGGGACTGCTTGGTCTTGTGCTGAGAGGTTTCCAGTGTTTAACAATTTTATAAATTTTAGTTGTCATATGATGGGTCTCTAAGAAGAGCAATATGATGCAAATATACATGATACTATTGCAATAATTCAGGCTAAGAAAGTCCTTTGCAAGGGCAATAAATTGTTTATTCATATGAGGTAATTCCTATTTCTCCTTTATAAATTGCCTAATCTTCAACTGGCTGAGACTTGTTGCAACTATAAAATGAGAGGCAATGTGACTTTATAGATTGGGCAACCTGAATCTAAGAGTCCAGTTCTTAGTTGGATCTTGCCAATGATTCCCGGTATCTTTGAAGATGTCCATTAACATCTTGGAGTGCCAGCACAATGGTCCCTGGTTTCTTTAACCTTTCATCTACCATCACACACTTGAGGGGTGTACTGTCTCAAAAGCAGTGATTCTCTGCTTAACATATAGATCAGTGTAGTCAGAAGAACCAGCAGGGACTCTACCCTCAGGGAGCCTCCAGTCTCATAAGGAAGACAGAGAACCAGCAAGTGGACATGTCTTTATTTCAGCATGGTCATGTCTAGGATTCAAAAGGAGGCCACTGTGATTGGGACAGAGGACACAAAGGTGAGCGGGAAGTTTGAGATGTAGACAGGGCCCCATTATTTAGGATTATGAAGCCAGTGCTGTTCAACCTGTCTGTACACAGGCACTGTGTCTACAACCTGTTGACTTCCTGTCTGCAGAGAGAAAAGGAGCTGGTGCAGGCTTAAGTCAACTGTGCCATTTGGGACACTTTTTAGCTTAACACACACACACACACACACACACACACACACACACGGATAGGAGGCTTTCCTGATGAAAGGAGTGTGCTGATTTATATTTACATTCTGACATAAGCTTCTTACCTCGTTGCAGTCCTGCCTTTTGAGTATACTGTGTACATCAGAAGGGTTTTGGTGAATGTGTATTTGGTGGTGAGGATGAGGGGTTGGTTGACGGTATGGTCAAATTCACTTTTCACCATGCTTTCAGTGGCTACAGAACAGAGAGGGAGTGGGAAGGGGACAGAAGAAGAGATTAGTCAGGACCAGTAGTCTAGGGAAGAGAACAAAAGTCTGGACCAAGATGGTGGCAATGGAAGTGACAGATGAGTGGACAGATGGTGAGATGTTTTCAAGGTAGAATCTATAGGATTTTCTTATAGGTTGAGGTATGGGGAGTTAAGAGGGTAATTCAGGCTTGTCCCCCAGGTTTCTGCTCTGAGCAACTTTGCGAATACAGATTCACGTTGTCATTGATTGAGACAGTAACAGTCGATGAATGGATTTAGGATTGGGGAAATGGTGTGCATGGATATCAGTAGCAAAAGTTAATATAGTGGGTTTTTAAATAACAAGAAACTTTATGAAGGTAACTGTAAAGAGAAATTTTAACTCCAAATTTGTAAGTACTGGTCTGTTATGTATGGTCTGTATTATTAATCAGAAAATACTTCTTTGAAAACAGAAAGAAGCCGGGCATGGTGGCGCACACGTGTAATCCCAGTACTTGGGAGGCTGAGACTGGAGGATCTGGGTTCGCGGCCAGCCTCAGTTACTTAGTGAGGCCCTCTGCAACTTAGTGAGAGCCTGTTTCAAAATAAAGAATAAAAAATAGGGCTGGGGATGTAGCCTGGAGGGAGAATGGTTATGGGTTCAATCCCTGGTACCACAAAAAAAAAGAAAATAGAAAGAAAACCCCCAAACTGTGTTGAGATATAGGGGCTGGGAGGGGTTAGGCTCATTTACCAATTAAGGGATCTTTCCATCATGAGCCATTCAGCTATGGGACTAAATCAAATTTCACAGTGTCTCGGTGGCATTCTCACCATTCTCACTGATGTAATATAGAACAACTGACCACACAACTTAGAGGAAGGAAGATTTACTTGCTCACAGTTTTTGGAGATTTCGGGGTTTAGTCCATGTGAGGCCAGGGTCTGCAGATCTCAGGGCATGGTGGCGGGAATCAGAGAGAGGGAAAGAGCAAGGGCTCTGCTCTCACAGCATGGAGGCTGGAAGCCAGAGAGCAAACAAACAAGGGGATTCAAAGACAAAAGCACAGTCCCCAAGGCCATACCCCCAGGGACCCACTTTCTCCAGCCACACCCCATCTGCCTAGATTACAAACCAGTAAGTCCAATACAATGGATTTATCCACTATGAGATTACAACCCTCATGACTTAATTACATCAACTCTGAACATTAACACATGAGCTCTTCAGGGGACAATCTATATCTAACTATAATATATAGATCTTAACTGATGCTTCTGAGTATTCAAATTATAAGTGTTAAGTCCATCAATACCAAGGGTCCATTCAGGGTGGGAAATAAGTTTCATTTTAACTGTCAACTCTGATGAAATTTTTGCAGATGCTCAGAGAATTGTTTAGAGGCTGCATCTGGATTTGGTGAAAAGATGGCTGACTTCAGTTTTTAGTGTCTACCTTAGGTGCAAAAGAAAACAGTGGCAATAAGCAAGTATTTGCTGACCCTCTGCATCTTTTGGGCATAGAAAACAAATTTGCTAAATGCCTCAACATGTGTGGCACTGGACATATCATTTCAAACACTGCAAAATGAAACAAACACTAAATGTTAAAGGGACTGTCTATGTGATTAAAACCAACAGATTCTAGAAGTTGGAATAATATGTTATCATTTTTTCCCCTTGACCATGATATTTGATAAAGATGGCTGATAAAGCCTTCTGAGTTGTCAATATAATTTTGATCTTGGATCTATTAGGAATAGAAAAACAACCAGTTAAGACAGGACAAATTCTATAGGTCTGACTAAGCCCGTTGCCATGAAGTCAGATGATGGGGCTGTGTTAGGTGATATGGTAGACCATTCTCATTCTCCCATCTTATTCTATGCACAAAACCTGCTTTCTTTCCATTTGCTCATCTTGACTTATATAGGCCCCATCATCTTTCCAACTACCCTTGAGACTTTCCCAGCAAATGGAAACGTTTTGCCTCCTACCCTACAAAAGATTCAGGTGACCATGTAAAGTATTATGAGATTGCAGGCTAGTTGGATTTGTTAGAGCCTGGCAGCATTTTTATTGAACATTAGGGAAGGTGCTGCCAATCTCTGCTCAGGTGGTAGAGACAAGAAGGCTATGTATGATATTAGAGAGGGTGATCCAAGAACTCTGTCAAGGTTCCCTGGATAATGACAAAAATATTTATTGTCATGATGAAGCAGGAGAATGATGATGTGAGAAATTAATAGATCAAGTCACATCGGTTTGCTGGCTGAGAGTCAGACTTTTTTCTAAGTAAAGAGGAGACCACTGTTGAGTTTTATAACTTAGACTGTTTGTCATGGAGCTGCAAATATATTGCTGGACAAAAGGAAAAGGAGCCAAATGCAAAAGGATTATTTTTATTTTTACCCTGCAATATTTTCTGGGGGTGTGAACATGTATTGAGGAAGCAAGTATATGCCTATTTATATGTTAATATTTTAGTAGACTCATAGGGTTGGAAGGAGATATTCGAGATAATCTAATGTACATGGTTTCAAATTCTTTATCCTGTTTTTTTTTTTTTTGGTACTGGGATTTAAACCTGGGGCCTTTTATCTCTGAGCTGCACACTCAGCCCTTTTTATTTTTTATTTTGAAACAGGATCTTGCAAAGTTGCTGAGGCTGTTCTTGAACCTGCAATCCTCCTGTCTTGGTCTCACATGTACAGGGATTACAGGTGTGTGCCACTGTACCCAGCTTCAAACTCTTTATTTTTCAGAGTAGCATACCTTTTTTGAAAAAAACTCTTGTTGAACTCCAATACAGAACACTTAAAAGCAAAGATGACTGTGTAGGAGACAGAATGGGAGTTGAGAGCTTGGTCTGTTTTGCTTGTGCCTCTCTCCCTCCACCTGGTTTTTCTATGAGACACCTATGTTCTCAGGACTCAGCTTAAAAACTACTGATCAAATCTAACCTCCTCATTTTGTAAACAACAGATAAGGTGACATGCCCATAACCACACAATGAGTTACCTGCCTGGACTAGTTCCTTGGACAATGATCCTTCCTCTAAGTCATACCTGACATGTGAATGATGATCCTCCTGCTTCCCCAGCCCCTCCCTAACCCTCCCCACTTCTCCTGTCAGCAGGGTTCCATTCATTACCTTCTCCCCACGTCATCCAATAGACTATGTCCCCATCGTTGCAATTTTCAAACAGTTTAAAGAAAAACATCTGACTCCACACAGTGATGAGATCACAGAAGGGAACGATTGCTGCGCCTTCCTCAATGGAGGCCCACAGTGGTTGCTGCTCCTAAATATGCCCTCGGCAAGGCTTCTAGTCCATCATCAAGGGGGGGAGCACCTGCCCTGTCTTCTTTTATTGTATTCCCTGGTCATGGGACAGGAGACAGTAAGGACATGCTCCCCATGCCTCAGGTTGTTTTGAATTCTCTTTCTCAGAACTGATACTGTGTCTGGCCTTTGATAAATGATAAATTCTCATATCCTGTTCGTAGGGCTTCAAATCATGTACAGTTAATAGACTCTTACAAAGCACTGGAGTATTCATCACCTGAATAAAAGAAGTGCTGATTATATACAGATGTGCATTTCTAAGTTGCACCAATTTTTAGAGCTGCATATGATCTTGGAGAATTTCTCACCTGTTTTGTTTTTCTCTTACAGATGAGGAAGCTAATGCCCAGAGTGGTGAAGGGCTGTATCTACAATGAACCAGCTGGTTTGAGGAGTGAACCCAGTCCTCATCCAAGGTCCATTGCTCACCCCACTTCTTAGTGAGTTGATTTCCTTGGGGGAGTATACATTGAGGGTCCCACATGGGTGAGAGAGAGGGACAGTGAAGAATCTTTAAGATCTGGGGTCTTTACCTTATTTACAGAAGATTTGCATCCTTAAAAGCATTGCTCATCAGCTCCTTTGGACTTGTTTTGGTCTGAGAGAGGTGACTTTTATGTTTTGTGCTGGAAGCTTAAGCATAATCAGGGATACTGGCTGTAGTCTTTAGATAGATGGTCATGTTCTTTACCTTTCACATGGAGTAAGATACAGTTTGGTTCAGTAGTTCAACTACCATCAAGGCCATGAGTCAAATCTCCTTTGAGCTAATTTGCCCAGTGCCTACTCATGGCCTCTGATGTCACCACCGGTTACCAGCCACCATCAGGCACACATGGGAGGCAGGAATGACAATGAGTCTGTGCAAGTCCATCTTCTCTCTTTGAGAGATGATTTGACTATATGTGAAAATGATGAGGAAAAAGAGATCTTTACTATACTAGCCTCAGCCATAAAAAGTAAATTATTGCTATTCTTTCTGTCTTTGAAGGCAGTCTACTAGAGGTTAAGAGATTGAGCCCTGGAGCTGGACTACCTGAATGTGAATCCCAGTCTATTACATGCTATGTGAACTACATTGAGTCAGTTAACCTCACTGTGCCTCAACTTCCTTGTCTGTAAAGTGGGTTAATGTGATGAACAGCTCAGAGCTTTGTTCTGAAGACTAAATGAATAAATATGTGCAGCTGCTGGAATAGTCTGGCATGTACTAAGCATTTAATAAATGTTACTGATTATTATCTTGCTTTGGATCAAAGCATTGTCTAAACTCCAGTTAACCATCAAATTTTTAATTATTTAAGTAGATTTCAGCAGCTGTCTTACTATCTATGTTCAGGAAGCTCAGAGATATTGCCTATCACTTATACCCTATTCTTGGCAGGCTTTTCTTTGTCCTTGAAGGCCAGAGTTAGTGGAAGGTCTGTTTTCTGCAACTTTATTCAATTGGTGTGCATTTTTGGGTGTTGCTAATGTGGCACATCCCGGTCCAGGTGAACTAGGGCCAGGGAAGAGGAGGGTGAAGATGCAAAGACGAATATGGCTTGCTCTCAGCTCTCAAAGGGCTCCGGGGTGTGCGGTGGAGTAGGGGGGGGATGCAAAGACGTATAAAAGGGCCCTTGCCTTCAAAGAGCTCACTGTCTTGAGAGAGAGAGAGAGAGAGAGAGAGAGAGAGAGAATCAGTAAACACATAGTGACAAGACCATGAGAGATGTACAAAGTGCCAAGAGAGCACCAAAGAGGAAATGACTAAGCCAGCCTGAGGAAGCCGAGGCAAGCCCCACACAGGAAATAACACAGGTCATAAAGCATGAGTAACTGTCAGAGAGAAGATGGGGCTGAGCTTCTAGGGGAACTATATGTGCAAAGGCACGGAGGCACATACACGAAAGTTGGTAGTATTTGGCAATGTTAGAAGTTTAGAAGGTGTACACACTGCCCTGGCTCCAGAACAGGTCATTGCCTGACTTCCTCACCCCACCTGGCAGAACCTTGTGTGTGGCGGTCCCTGTCCAACCTCCCGAACCCATCTCTTGATTCATAATTCCAGCCAGACTGGCTTCTTCTTGTCCCTGGACCATACAAGTGTGATCCCACTTCAGAGTTGCTGCACTTACTGCTTCTTATTTCTGGAATATTCTTCCTCACTTTGTGTGGCTGGCCCCTTCTAACTCTTCAGGTCCCACCTCCTCAGTGAGGCAGGTCCTGGCCATTTCCCTGTTATTTCCAATGAAATACATGTCACAAGGAATACATTGTGACCTGTAATATTTTACCTGCCACCGTGTTTACTGCCTGCCTGCCTCTCTGGAAGGTAGTATGAGACATGAATGCAGGGGTGCTAACCATCTTATTCCTGTTGTATCCCTAGGGCCATGTCAGTTTTTCACATTGCACTCCATAGAAATTGTTAAATAAAGAAATGAAAACATCAATGAATGAATAAAAAATATAGAGATGGGTCTGAATATCTTACCTTGGTTTATCCAGGCCCACTTTCTACCCTTCTCCATCCAATTCTGTGTCCTAAAGGCCTGATTTGTGTGAACAACAATAGGATTTTACATTTGTTTTGGATTCAGCCAATATGAAGTAGGTAAGGGGGGAAAGGCACTTTGTCTGGAGTGGCCTCCAGCTGCTGCACATCCCTTCTCTACAGGTGTCTACAGGGATGAGCTCCACACAGCCTGTCTGTCCCTTCCCTTCATCATGTAAGGCCCAGGCCCAGGATGGGGGCAGGGAGTGGTATCCTCTTCTATGCTTTCATATCACTCTTCCTGTTGGTTTCTCTATAGTAGTCTTTCTATTAACTTCTCTTCAACTTACCTGTGCCAATCTGTTTCTTGCCAGGATCCAGAGAGGTATAAGAGGACTGGGACCAGGTTAGGAAGAGCCTTACATGCACATAAAGAGCTCAGACCATATTAATTTGTCAAGGTAGAACTGTTAAAGATCTAGATCTTTGTGCTAGGGACTGAATGATCCCAAATTAATTCATCAAAATTCAACCCCAACCTGATGATATTAGGAGCTACCTTTGAGACATAATTAGGTCGTGAAAGTGGAGCCTTCACGAATGGTATTAGTGTACTTATAAAAGGATCCCAGAGATCTAGCTAGCTCTTTTTCTACTGTGTGACCACACAGTGAGAAGATGACCATCTATGAACCAGAAAGCAAGCCCTCATCCGCATCTGTCAGCATCTTGATCTCGAACTCCGTAGTCTCTAGAACTGTGAGAAATAAGTGTTTCTTGGTGAAGCCATCCAGTTAATAACCTGTCGTCATAGCAGCCAGAACTGAGATAGCAGGTGTGTGGCATAACCCAAAGGTGAGACAAACATCTGGAGTCAATTGTGAGCATGTTCTCCCAACTTTTTTGGTGTACCCCAAAATGCTTGAGCATGTCCTGCTAATTTACATATGTCTGTTTATTTGTAAATTGAATATGTGCATGCTTGTACTAATATCTTTTGTAGAGCATAAAAAAGGTAGATACTAAAAAGGACAAAATACAGGTCAAATAAACTATATTAACATATTTCAAATTTACTTTCAGTTTTTCTCTCAGCAAAAATTCTTAGTGTTCTGCTTACTTAGTTTTTTAAGTGTCTTTCTAAATACCATTGCTAATATTTCAACATAGACTTAGAGCAACATTCATTTTTAAAGAAGATACAAATAAATCCATATTCCAACTAATCTTCTTGGATAGGGGAGGGAAAATCTCTTGTTAGGTATAACTCTATTATAATTGTTTTGGAGAATTAATGACAAAATGCTTCCACCAAGTGGGAAAGCTGTACACCTGTCTTGCTCTGTTGTATTATCTTTGGTCCATGATTTCTTTGGGGGAGTCTTTATCAGTTTGTCACCCATTTTGTGATTGCTGAGAAAGTTAAAATTAGACAATTCCACATATTCACTTAACCAGTCACCCATCATGATTAATGAAGTTAACTGTGAAATTGAAAGGGACCACTGTTCACTCCTCTGCTACGTGTAGAGCCTCCATGGACATCAGAACTCCCCACATATCCCACACGAGGGGCGATCACTAACATACAGACTGAGTGTGCCACGCCAGACTAAATAGTAGAAAAGCTTAATCTCTTATTTTCTTTGATAAAAATAAATGTATACAAAAGTTTTAACGATTTCTTCCTGTTATAGTTAGAAATAAAATGTCCCCTAAAGAGCTCATTTATTAATATTCATGGCTGATGTAGTGGAATCATGAGGGTTGTAATCTCTGCAGTGGATAAATCCATTTTAATGGATTTACCTGGGTGGAGCCCGGTAGGCTGGTAGGGTGTGGCTGGAGGAGGTGGTCCCTCTGGGTGCAGCCTTGGGGATTATATGAATGGTTCCTTCTCCTCCCATGCACTCTCTTGCTTCTGGCCTTGATGTTGTGAGGAGAACAGCCCACGTGTTCTCCCTCCACCTCCCACTGCCATGCCCTGAGATCTGCGGTCCCCAACCTCACATGGACTGAGCCCCAAACCATAAGAAAATAAACCACCTTTCCTCTAAGTTACATGGTCAGGTCTTCGGATTATGGCTGCAAGAATGCTGACCGGAACACTTCCATACCCTCATTGATTGTTTTTATATACCTATTGGGACGCATGAACTCTCCTGGTATGGATCATGGGTAGAATTTGTAAACAAAGGAGCATTTAGCAGACTGGAATCCTTTCACCTGTGAGATTTGTATTAGTTTCCACTCCGAGCCTTATTATCCTCATGGATTTTTTTTATGCTAATTTTCTTATTCTTTTTCATATCGCTAGCAAAGAAAAAGAAATTATAATGGCTGTTTACTAAACACGTAATGTGGTCACATTATTAAACACAAATCAAGAAGTAGAAATTTTAGGGAGCATTTTAAGCTCAGCCAAAGGAAAGACTGGGGTCTTTCAATTAATGAGCGAAATAAGTTTCAGAACAATTCTGCAAGATCAGCATTAGTTTTACCTTTTTATAAAGAGGAAACTTACTTGGAAAGAACAAGGAACTTCTCTAGCAGCTAGTAGGTGGCAGGTTGGATTTTGTTATGTTTTGGGTTTCGAATGGCCCCCCAAATCTCATGTGTTGAAAGCATGTCCTCAATGTTGCAGGGTTCAGAGGTGGGGCATCACTGAAGGAGATGGTTCATTGGGGGCATGGCCTTGGGGACTATATGTGTCCCTGGCTGCTTCCTGTCATTCTCTCTGCTTCCATCCATCATGACTGAGAAAGGCTTTTCTCTTCCACATGCCCTGACACTGAAGTTTCTGCCTCGGAGTAGGCCAACCACAAACTACAACCTCTGAAACTATGAAACCCAATAAACCTTTCCTGCTCTAGGTTGTTCTTATCAGGTATCTTCATCACAGCAATGGCAAAGTGGATTAAAACCAATTTCATTCAAGTCTGCCTGGTCCCAAAGAAGTTGTTGTCCTTAACTTATCATATAATGCTGATAAAGGAAAGGAAATTCTGGGACATTTTTGTCAGATAGTCTTGATTTTTTTTCAATAAAATAAAAGGAGGTCAGTGTACTTAAAAGGCTACATTCTGATAAAACAGGTTAAGAGGTGCTGAGTACCCAGTGTGAAGGCAGAGCACCTTTGAAGCTTTTGTCTTGCTCTCCTCCTCATTCAAACCAAGAATCTGAATTCTCTCCACAGAGAAGATTTCCTCTTATTCCTTCATGGTTTCTATTTGGTTCCTTCCTCTCCAGCTGGAGGTACTTTGCTAGGTACCAGTGCTCTAAGGATGTAAGGGTTTGGATGGAGGAAAAGCAAAGAATGCATGGTTCTTTTATTTGTTTATTTGGGTTAATTGTTTTTGCACTCAAGTTGCAAGATGTTGAAATGAAGTCAAATAATGATAAGAATCTTAGGGAGGAAGTAACGGGAGATGCCTCAAGGAAATACATCAAGGAGATGCTCACAATTACAGAATAGGAAAAGCTGTGCTTCCTTTAGTATAGAAGCCTGGGTGAGAATGTCTGTTTTGCTAGTTGGGCAGATGATGCTAATCATAATTCCTGTGGTACTCTGGGCACCACTGTATCCATAAAATCTCCGAGAGTCTTGAGTCTGAGCAGTCCCGTCTTTTTTGTGCTGGGCATGGTGGCGCATGCTTGTAATCCCAGTACTTTGGGAGGCGGAGACCGGAGGATCCGGGTTCGCGGCCAGCCTCAGCGCTCTCTCTCTCTCTCTCTCTCTCTTTCTTTCTCTCTCTCTCTCTCTCTCTCCACTTAGTGAGGCCCTCCGCAACTTCGTGAGACCCGGTTTCAAAATAAAGTATAAAAAATAGGGCCGGGGGCGTAGCGCGGAGGTAGAATGCCCCTGGGTTCAATCCCCGGTACCGCAAAAAAAAAAAAAAAAAAAGAGACCAGCTCTCCAAAGGGTCATGAATATTGAAAAGGATCAAGGATTAGGTGGGTGCTCTAGCACAGGTAACAGGAAGATATAGCTAGGGAGAAAGTGGGGTAGAGAGAGGGATGAGAACTTGGGCAAGTATTAGAAGAACAACCCTGAAGGCAGGACATAGACCAAGTGTCAATCAGAAAGGCACAGAATGATCTCTGGGTGATATGTGGGATGGGCCTTTCTGTGTCCTGGCTCTTTAAACATTCTTTCCTACATGTGGTTATGTGCACCTTCAGAGAAGGCTGGTAGAGATGTGAGTTACTTAAGCTTTTGATAAATACATTTTCAAAAATTATAGTCTAGGGTGGGAGGGAAAACAATTTCTGTGCCTGCAAATCAGTTCTACAGTAATCCACCAAGATGTCATGGGAAATACAACATGTTAAGAATGTGAAAAGGTAGCACTTTTAATATATTTCCCATTATTTTGGACTGAATAGGTCAAGCAGTTCCCATTGTTGAACTCTGGGCTCTCATAATGGTTTGGGCAATTTGGGAAGGCATTATGATTCTTTAATAAGCCCACAGAGCAAAATGTTTCTAGTGGGGCATGTACTTGTGGATCTGCACACACAAGGGTGCACACACCCTTGGAGCTGGGCACAAAGAGCCACTGCTGTCTTCTCTGTAAGGATGCCTCTCAGGTCTCCCACCAGCCATCAATCATGTCATTACTCTGCCTCTGCACTGGGGACGAGTGGGGCAGGGGCGAGGTAGAAAAACACTGAGCTGTTAAATGCTGTTGGAAAAACTCAATAAATCTCGAACTTGTCCACAGTCTCCTACAGCCCAACCCTCAGCAAAGCCTAGTATTCACTCCTATTGCCTCCTTCTGCTTCCTTGGTGGGCACTGTGATACTGGGAATGCGCGTTCCCGACTCAAGAACACACTTCCCCATTGTTCCCTTCTCCTTCTTCTACCATATTCATCCCACACTACTGACCGCCCTCTCACTGATTATCCTGGGAAGGTTCGTTTCAACTTAGCTCATTTCTTTCCTTCTCAAATCCCTGTTCTCTCACCCTTCTCTCTGGCTTTCTTCCCCTCTGCCTCAGCCACTTTCCATTGTTCATCTCATCTCCATTCCCACCAATAGAGTTTTCTCTGTGTAGACAATGCTCAGTTCTTCTCGTCATTTAAAATATTTGAGGTCTTACTCTTGAAGTTTTGACTCTGTTTCGCAAAATACCATCTCAACTTATCCAATAACCTTTACTGCTAATGTTTTTCTAAACACACACATTTTATATTTATCCACTCTGCATCATGACTCATTTTCTCTTTTTTTACTCCCTTTCACTCTTTTAGCACCACATGTAGAGATGTTTGAAGAATAGACAGATGTTTAATTTGGAGAAGAGAAGGCTCAGTTTTGCTGGTGATTTGAGTTAATTTATCTGAAGGACTCAGGTGGGGCAAGGCTTACTTGTCTTACAAGCCTATAATGGAGAATTAGAATTAGTAAGTGAAAGAGACTGTGAGGTGAATTTCAATGCAATTTCAGGAAGTATTTTATTACCAACAGAATTATCCAGAATTGAAGCAAGCGGCTGTAGATAGCAGCAGGCTTCTTGTTACTGGAGGTATTTAAACTTATATTAGGTTGTTACAGAATAGGTTCCAGCACCAAATGAGCTCTTCGATCAAATGGGTGCTTCTGCATTCTGAGATTTTTTTTTCTGTTATCATGAAATCATTGTCAAGTTCACTCTCATTTGACCTGATTGTAACAAAAGCCATCACTGGGTCATGATATACTTATTTTTTGTTTTGTGCATAAAAACAACAATAATAATGGTCATAATAAAAAATTTAAACAATACCAAGTGTACAAATATCTAGGCAAGAAATACCCTTCCAGGGTACACCCCTGCGATCTACTTCCTTCAACTACCTCCTACAGTTTCTATTGCATCCCTGCAGTCCATTAAGCTACCAGTGGATTAATACACTGATGAAATTAGAACTCTCATGATCCAATCACTTCCCCAAAGCTCCATCTCTGACCATGGCTGCAGTGGGGACCAGACCTTTGACACATGAGTCTTTGCGGGACACTTCGTATCTAAACCATAACAATTTCTCTGTCCATTCTTCTCCTAATCAGGGTTTTGAAGGTAGAATTGGGGTTCAGCAAGTGGGTATATGGGAGAAAGGGATTTCAGATTGAGGAAATAGTCATGGAAGAGCTCTTAAATATAACATAGCATTCTGAGCTAGGACATGCAAATTATTTAGTATGGCCAAATTGGAAGGTATAAGGAATTGGGAAGGAATGAAGCAGAAGAGGTAGGTAGGAATAATGAGATCATGAAGGAATTTGTATGTTATTCTAGGGAGCTTAAACTCATCGTAAAGATAGTGGGAGACCACTGAAAATTTTAGGTGGGGGAGTCACATGGCAGTTGTGTGGAACATGGATATGTGGAGATGAAGGTCATGGGAGTGGGACAAACCTATAGGGAGGAAAATCAGATGATTCTTACAAAGTACCAGAAAGGAGACGCTGAAGGCCTGGTTAGAGTTTGGGGCATTGAGATCTCAATGTCTATTCTCACTAAATATTGTTGAAATGGAATGATTCTGGTCTCATATTCTTGTTAGATCAGCCTCTTGGAATCTTGGTTTTCAGATGGATTACATACACATTTGGGTTTCCAGGATTATTTAAATTTAGGGTTTCCAGAAGCATCCCTCAAAAAGGATATGAATGTGAGCAGTTTATCTGGGAGGTGATTCCAGGAAGTGTCCTTAAGGGAGTGGAGAAGTAAACAGTGAAGAAATGCATCCAATTAAAAAAATGCATTAGAGATGAGATTCTTGCAGTGGGTGAGTGAGATTCCTTCCCTCTGTGGATCTCTGGGAGACAGCATAGACTATGCACCCCAGAATTTTCTCATATTAAGGTGGAGAGACTTATGTCTTGATTCAAAATTCTATTATTCCATGAGGAATGCCTTGTTATAGGTAGAGTGGACTTGTACCTTCAGAGACAGCCTTCAGGAAGGGGGAAGTCAGTGGTATATTTTGGGCTTCAATATAGAGTTGTGATCTGGAGTGAACAGTCTTTCTATGAAATTATCAATGCCAATCTCAATATCATGTACGAGGAAGGGGAAGGAGTAGGGTGGGACCCAGTGGGGCTGGGGGAAGCTCACCAAGTGCTGTGTGCATGTATGTCCCTATAACTCTGAACTACATTATGATGTGAGACTACAATGCACCAATAAAAGTATACAAAAACAAAATAAAACAACCTGGCAAGCTCGGGCGCATTGAAGGATTCTTCTGGGTATTGCAGGAAACTTTCTGTTTAAATGTCTGGGAAGGTACCCTGTGAACTCTGCCACAGTGCTCCAAACAGGGCACAACTGTGGCTCATGTGGTGAAGGGAGTCCAACAAAGAGTACGTTAAGAAGCTGTTTCTCCTGATGGGAGAAGTCTGAAGGCAGAATGTGAGGATGGAAGGAATTCTAATTAATTACATGTCACTTATGTGCTAGGGAGAGTGCTGAACACCTTTACATACCTTGTCTAACTACATGAATTTAATCATGACAGTCACCTTAAGAAGAAATGATCACGCATTTATTTTGCTTTGAAAAAGTTAAAGAAAACTAAAGCTTTTGGGGTAAGGTGAATTTGCTCAGAATCATGTAGTGTATCGGTTACTTTTTGCCACAATAATGCTTCATAACAACTAACCACAAAACATAATGCCGTACAATGAGAAGTGTTTATTTAGCTCACAAGTCTGCAGACTGTTGATTTAGGCTGGGATCTGCTGGGCAGCTCTTCTGGCCTGGGCTGGGCTCCCTGACATGCCTGGGAGTGAGCTGACTATCAGAAGATGAGGGCTGCTTTGCCTGGGAGGAGAAGGAGGACCCAGCCATGTTCTGCTTGCCTCTCATCATCCAGTGGGCTAGCCTTGGCATGTTCTCATAGCCATGGCAGAGACCAAGAGCACAAGTTGAGGTACACATTTCTTTAACTCTTTGCTCATAACATGTCTGTTAATATCCCCTTGGCTGAAGACAGTCACACAGCTGGGACAGGAGTCAGACACTGGATACAGGGAGTGAAGTACTGGGGAAATAATGCGATCAATTTACTATACTTGGCTTGTCGGTATCAACTGAGATTTAAACTCAAAGCCCAGGCAAGCAGCTTGTTGTACAGCAGGCTGCTTTGCATGGCATCTGACGTGGGCCCAGAGAATGCCCTCACTGGTTTCAAAGAAAGGGCATTCATTTAATTCCCTGCATCTTTGTATTTGTTTCCATTTCATCTTCTGTCCTGAGATGGGTTTGACTCAATCTTTTTTTTTTGTCGTGATTGAACCCAGGGGCATTCTAACGCTGAGCTACATTCCCAGCCCTAAATGATTTTTATTTTGAAACACTATGTTGTTGAAGGTCTTGCTAAATTGCTGAGATTGGTCTCAAACCTGCGATCCTCCTGCTTGGGTCTCCCAAGTACTGGGATTACAGGTGTGCGCCATCACATTGGCCTGTTTGTTTTTAGTTTGGCTTTTTTGGGTAAGGAAAGAATTCCAAGGCCATTTTTACTAATAGGACACTTGGTCAGTGACTGGTGGACTCTACAAAGATCCATCAAGGACGGTGGCAGACGTGTCTAGTTTTACCCTTTCACACTCATTTTGATATTTCCAAGAGGAGGTGGATACAATGAGATGACTGTGGCTGATTTGCATTCCAAAGATCTTCGTTCCAGTGGCAGCTCAGCTCAGCGCAAGAAGATTGCAAGTTCCATTTCAAATGACAGAAGTATACTGAGGTTGTGTAGCTAAGGAGTACTGGTATTACACTTGCTGCCCTGGGTAGCTTCGATTTAGGAATGTATTCTTCTTCTTTTTAAAGCAAAGTTGTGACCAACTCTTTATGTCCCAGCAGGAGAACAGAATGAACCCTGACCTCCTCTTGTTCCCACCATAGCCTGCAACTGCCTCAGACCATGGACTCAACACTATCACCCGCCAGTCGCCAACCCTCCTTCCAGGGCAGAGCTGCCTTCTCCGGTGCTACCACTCTGCTATGTGGTGTCATTTCTCATCTGCTTTTGGAATTTAAAGGAAAAAAAAAAGACTATGAAAAATGTGTAAGTTGGATGCTATTCTTTCACTTATTTATAAATAAATGGAAACTGACAGGCACCTCGCCAGAAAGTGTTTACTCCATGGACAAGTGTTGATGACACGGGCTGAAAGACACAGTCTGGTGCCACCAGGACCAGCTGCTCCTTCAGCGTTACCATTGTGCGGCCTCGCTTTCGTTTTGGCACATGCGTTTTCAGCTGGCCTCGCATTGACTCTCCAGGATACTTTGTCTCTCTAGCCCTGTTGACCAAAGACAATCGATGGGTCTTTTCACCAGCCCTGAACGCTGGGGCTCTGTGCGCTCTGCAGCTCTGGTGTGATGGCTGCTAACACAATGGGCTCTGCCTGATGCCAGTGGGTACATCTGCTGTTGGCCCAGGAACTTTGCTTCAAGGAAATGGCACTCAATATTTTGTTCTTCATGCTGCTGGGCTGACATTCTCTAAACTGGACAAATGTTTTTGTTTTCAGTGGAAAAGAAACACTGCTCATTGCTTAGCTGGGGGAAAAGTGGATTACGCTATTAGATGTACAGTACATCTCAGACTACCTCAGATCAAATTCTCAAAACGCTACTCCAAATGGTACTTTCGTGGGGGGGGGGCTGTTGGGAATGGATGGTTGAATTCCTTGGAGAAGTCCTGTTCCCTGTATGGACTTCAGATTATACATGCTGGTTAACAGATATAATAATAGAGTTATGTCCTTGTTTACCTATCTATCAACAAATCAATCAGCCAATCAACCAATCTGACAACAAGTATATATTTAGTACCTGCTCAAATTTAGGGCATTGTTTTGGATTCTGGGAACACAAATGAACACTGGTTTAAGAGGTATTCAGTGTGTGTGTGTTTGTGTGTGTGTGTGTGTGAGTGTGTTATCAGGAAGGAACCCAGGGACTCACACATGCTAGGTAAGTGCTCTACTACTGAACTACACCCCCCCCCAGCTCTTCTTACTTTTTTACTTTGAAACAGGGTCTCTCTAAGTTGCCCAGGCTGGCCTTGAACTTGGTGATCCTCCTGCCTCAGCCTCCCACATCGCTGGGATTACAGGTTTGCACCACTGTGCCCAGCTGAGGTGTACAATTTGATTGAGAAAAATATCACATACACACACACACACACACACACACACACGTAAGGTTTTGTTTAATGCATTCGTGGTAGGGGAGCTTTATGAAAAGGGGAGACCATTGTGAGCTGAAGTGCCTGGGGAAGACTTCCCTTGGGGAATGAAATTTAAACCTAATGTGAAAGATTAACTGACATTGAGGGTTGAGTGAACCCAGATGGATAGAAACACATAGTCATAAACAAAGCTATTCTTGGATGCACAATGGTTAGTTTAGAAACGAAAACACCCTATGCCTTTATAAACCACATTTTTAATCCAAAAGATGCCTGGTGTCATTTGTATTTATTTGCTGCATCCTCCAGAGACCTCAGTAAACTGAAGGAAAAGAGGAACGGACTGACATGTATTAGTTGCCTTCTGGGTGCCACGCACGACTTTACGTGCTGTATGTCATTTAGTTCTTCTGTAGTCCTGTAAGCCAGACATTATTGCTCCTGCTTATAGATAAGGAAACTGAGGCTCAGAGAGGCTAACTCACTTCCTAAGTCTCACAGATGTGAAAGAGCTGGCCCTCTGCATTACATACATGCAGCTGGTAACATTTTCAGGTAGTTGAAAGAATAGAAAAGTTCACTGCCAATGCTGTTTCTAAAAATTTTGTGAAATGTTGCTTAGTAGATGAGAACATCGTTAGTAATTACCAAAATGGATTTAAATAACAAAAAAATCCATAAGAAGAAATACAACAATTGATGTGTCTTTGGGGGACACATATAGGATATGTCATATGGTACAGGAAGAACAAGAGGTGTATCTGTGTGTGTGTGTGTGTGTGTGTGTGTGTGCGTGCGCGTGTGTGTGTGTGTGCATATGAATGTGTGTGTGGTGCTGGGGGCTATAATAGATTTAATTTAATTTGGTTCCCTGTGCACATTTCAGGTATTTACTACAGGGTCAATGTCTGACACATTAGAATTATGTTATGAAATAATGAAGAACAGTTCCACTCTGACTTTCAGGGTGACAGATGTTCTATAGCTAAATGATTGCTTTGGGGAAACCAAAATAGACCCACTGAACCTGAAATAATGAGCCAAAAATATAAGTTAAAAAAATAGAAAATGGAGAATGATAGCAAGTCAGAACATGATGTTTGAGTAATGGGTCTCGCCTTTTTCTTTGTGGTTCATACTCTGGCCTGGCCTGTTCTCCCTCAGGCCTCCTCTGGTAAAGTCAAGGTCCTTTCACACTCTTGGCCACCCAACTTCTGCTCTCTTGTATGAATGGAGCAATGGAAGTCCCTATGCACCATCCCGCAGGGCAGAGGCCCAGCAAGACAGCAGGCTAGGGAATATAAGAATGCTACTTATGCAAGCTGTTGCTTGTAGACCGTAACTTGCCCAGTGTCCTTTAGCCATTCCTGGTGAATTTCCAGGATGACAAATAATCCCTTATGGTGAAGCCGCCTTCCCTGCATGGCCCTGGCTGGGAGCATCACCTAGCCCCTGTGTGCCCTACTCTTGCCTGCTGGGCTCACGCATGGACCAGTGAAAGTGAACATTCCTGGGACCTGCGACTAGGGCTAGGGAGAAGATGTCTTCCTCTCCTCCATGCCACCGTCTCCAGGATTCATCCCTTGGGTCTTGCTGCAAAGTAACTCAACACATAAATGCCTCTTTTACCAGGACTACCTGCTTCGATAATCGATGGCAGGCTGTTATTTTGTTGGAATAAATGGCTAAACTTTTGAAATTTTTTCATGGTGACCTAACACACATAGAAAAATACACCAAGCAAATGTATAGCTCAATGAGTTATGAAGTGAATGCTCATGTTATAACCTCTCAGGACAAAGAATAGAACATGGGCTGTACCTCCAAAGTCCCCTAAGTGTCCCTTTCCAAACTAACCACCTCCTTTCTCTCAAGAGAGCCCCTGTCCTGACTTGTTTGGCCATCATTTCCATTTGTGTATGTGTGTGTGTTGGTCATTTTACCAGCGAGCACTACAGTTTGGAAGCTAACTTTTTGTGCATTTCCTTCCATTTCAGCTTTATAAGGCAAGACTCCAGCATGCACCCCGGGAAGCTGCATGGAGGACTTCAGCATTGGATAGGGCTGGTAAAACCTTTTTTTGTTGCTTCCTAGCTGTATTGCTAGGAATAATATATATATTCTTTTTTTTTTTTAGTACTGAGGATCGAACCCATGGACATTCTACCCCCAAGCTACATTTCCAGCCCTTTTTTTTTAAAGATATTGAAACAGAGTCTCACTAAGTTGCTGAGGGCCTTTATAAGTTGCTGGGCTGGCCTCAAGCTTGCAATCCTCCTGTTTCTGCCTCCCAAGTACTGGGATGACAGGCATGTACCACCACACCTGGCCATCCATATATATTCTTATAGTTCAGTTTCCTTATCCATGCAGTTTGGGATAACAACATCTACCCCTGGGGCTGTTTATGGGAACTGAGGTCACATGAAACTATCTCACATGTTTGCTGTCAGGTGCTTGGTTGTGCTCAGGAAACCTTCTTGGTTACTGTCTGGTGACTTCTGTAAAGTCTTCCTTTGCTGCGTCTGGCCCCCATTAAAGTTTCTCTGCTTTGCATCCCTCACCGCAGAGAAGGCTGTCTGAGTTCTACAGAGTGATCACTCACTCACTCATTCCTGCAGTGTACTGATGTGTGTGTGTGTGTGTGTGTGTGTGTGTGTGTGTGTGTGTGTGAAGGTGTACACTATCTAGCAAAGACTAGTCACAGGAAAAATGCTGGTTGAATGAATGGATAACCGAGTGAACCATTTTCCTTGGCCCCTACTCTCAGGGCTCATCATCTGACAGAGAAGGTAAGACATGTACCAAAATGTCAAGGAACGCATCACAATGATTACGGGCGTTGGTGAGGAGCGCCAGCCCATGGGGGTGCAGCTCAGTGGTGGAGCATTGGCCGAACCTGCAAGCGGACCCGGGTTCAAGCCTTAGTATCAAGAGAAGACAAAACGACAGTATATTTAGAAAAGTGTCAGCCAAGTTGCTCCAATTATTACTGGAGTAATAGAATTGATGGTCTCTGCTTTAGTTTATCCGTCTGCAAAATGTAGCTAACCACAGTACCTACTTCACAGTGCTGAGGCATAAACGAGAGGATAGATGTACTGTTAGCCTGGAGCCCGGGACATTGTGAACCTTCACCAAATGTAATTGTAGTGATAAATGTAGCTAGTGATAAAGGGGCAGGGGAATTTCCAGGAAGGAGGAGGCAGGGAGACTGTCTCAGGGGATTTTTAGAAGGTTTTCAAGGGAGGGTCTCATCTGTGCTGAGCTTGGAGGCTGTGTAGTGTTTAGATGTGACTTCTTTCCTGTTCCGAGCATCCACAGGTGCTATTCCCTCATCTAAGTCATCTCCCCACTTTGGTGCCTGGCAACCCCCACTCATGTCCCAGTCTCATCTTCAATGCCATTTCCTCCGTGGAGACTGTCCCTGATCCACCAGGCCAGGCCAAGACACCTGTCATGTACTCTAAGCACTGCCGATGGTTTTTGAGGACTGGTTACAGTTTGGATTTGTGGGTTTATTAATATAATTATTTATTTAATTTCTAACTTTCCCATTAGATTGTGGGGAAGTGACTTTTTTGCCCTATGACCTTATCCCCAGTGCCTGTTAACACAGCACTGAGCTTATAGTGAACTCCAATAAATACGTGTGGAATGCTTTCATACATATGAAACCAGAGGAAGTCATTTCAGGAAGAGGCACAAATAAACAGAATGAACAAATGAACTGAATCACGGATGTGGTTTATTTAATCTGCAATTCATCTCAATAATGTGTGAAGAGAATGCTCCCTTTTAGACAATGTGCACTTCAGCTATAATTTCACAGAGGCCCGGCCCCTAACCAAAAAGAAAGTCACAGTGAGAATGTTGCAGCTCATGGAGAAGGAGCAGAGGAAGTGTGGTGGGCTGGGAGGCCATCTGGGACTAGGCAAGTCCTATTGGTCCCTTAAATCCTACCTTCCCTGCGGGTGGCCCGGATGAAGGCGGATGGCGGCTTGGGAATGGAAATGTTCAAGAGGCTTTGGGAAGGCCCCGCCCTGACGCCTGAGACCCTGGACTGGCAGCCAGATGCCCTGCTCCAAGCTGCCTCTGAGCCAATCGGCCTTATGTAGGAGTTCCTCATACATTTTGTATATTAACTCTTTATCTGCTAAATGGCTTGCAATCGTTTCTATGTGCACTTTTTCCCCCAAAATGTTTCTTTTTAACAAAGGACAAAGGCAGGCATGGTGGCACATGCTTGTAATCCCAGTTCTTGGGAGGCTGAGACAGGAGGATAGCAGGTTGGTGGCGAGCCTCAGCAACTTTTTTTTTTTTTTTTTTGCGGACCGGGGATTGAACCCAGGGGCATTCTACCTCCGTGCTACACCCCCGGCCCTATTTTTTATACTTTATTTTGAAACTGGGTCTCACAAAGTTGTGGAAACCTCACTAAGGAGAGAGAGAGAGAGAGAGAGAGACAGGGAGAGACAGAGAGAGAGCTGAGGTTGGCCGTGAACCCGGGTCCTCCGGTCTCCACCTCCCAAAGTACTGGGATTACAAGTGTGTGCCACCACGCCCGGCAAGAGCCTCAGCAACTTAGTGAAGTCCTCCTTAACTTAGTGAAACCCTGCTTCAAAGTAAAATAATAAAATAGGGCTGGGGCTGGGGGTATAGCTCAGAGTTAGAGTGCCCCTGGGTTCAACCCCCAGTGCCACAAACAAACAAACACACAAACAAACAAACAAACACCAAAAAGCAAGGGACAACATGACTATCATTAAATCACAGGCAAGTTCTAGAATCACTGTGTCTTAGAATGGAGGATATATAATTGTGCTGCTTTTTACATTTTTTTGCAGAAAATGTTTCTTAGAGGATCAAGTCTTAATTTGAGAAAAAAAGAAAGACTTTTAAAGTGTCATGGAGCAGTATTATAAATGTTTTAAGGCATGGAGAAAAAGAGGCTCTCTTGGGGAAGCTTTCTAAAAATTAGTAGATTCTGAGACTGGGCAGCTTTTGTTTGTCTCCTATGAAGTTGCTTGTGCAATAATTGTGTAAGAAACATGAGAACTAGCCCAGGACCCCACAGGCTCAAGTTCTATTTATAAAGCGCCCTCTTCAAGGAGTTCAAAGGGCTCAGCAGATGGTTTCTAATAAACTTTCAAAATTCGTGTGCAATAGGGCCAAGGGTACAAGACAATGAGGGTGCAGGAGTTATTCCTATTTCGATGTTTTATGGTACACTTAAGTCAGTCCCCACAGGCCAGCAAATCAGCGGCAAAGCTGAGAACAAACTCTGTTTCCTAATGCCAAAGTCACTGTCTGCTTGTGGAATACAATTACCATTTCATCAAGAATTAAAAATATTTTCTTCCTCTCATTCTATTTTCTTGGAAAAGTTTTCAATTGTTGATGAAAAAATTTTTATTTGTTAACTAGCTGGAGGAGCGAATATGATTAGCAACTTGTGTATCTAGTGAGTTAAGTTCAAACGTAAACATCAAAAGATGTTAACATAAATGTCAGCTCCTACTATTAAAAATCGAGTTCATCAGCCTAAAATTTTGACATTGAATATGTTGTGTTAGTTTTTAGAAATTACTTTTAAGGCCAGTATGTTCAGTGAGTCTTTGCTCACCAACATTATAAATTTGGGAAAAAATATAGTCAGACAGCAATTATAGCAAATTGCATGTGATTTGGGTCATTTAAAGAACAAACATTTACTTTGAAATATTTAAAACATAAGCTGGGTGTGGTGGCCCATGCTTGTAATGCCAATACTTGGGAGACTGAGACAGGAGGATCTCAGGTTTGCAGCCAGTCCCAGAAACCTAGCGAGACCCTCAGCAACTTAGTGAGACCTAAATAAATTTTATTTATGTGTTTACTTTTAGTTTAAAAAATAAATACATAAATAAATAAGTAAATAATAAAAATAGGCCTGGGGGTTTAGCTCAGAGGTAGAATATCCCTGGGTTCAATCCCCAGTACCATACAACACACACACACACACACACACACACACACACACACACACACACACCATCATGAATCGTTTTCACTCCTCCCATGGTTTGAGCATTTGTCCTCTGGAATTCATGCTTTGGAAGCTTGATTCCCAGTGGAGTAGTGCTGGGAGGTGTTGGGCCACTGGGTGCTACTCTCGTGGATGGACTAATGTCATAATTACAGAAGTGGGTGAGTTACAGTGAGCGGTTGTTACAAAGCAAGCCTGCCCATCATGCTCTGTCTTGTTTGCACATACTAGCTGGCCCTTCCATCCTTCTGCTATGGGATAACACAGGAAGAGGGCCCTCACCCGGCACAGCTGCCCAATCTTGGGCTTCTCAGATTCTTTTACTATAACCTAAATAAACCTTTATTCTTTATAAATTACTCAGTCTATGATATTCTGTTATAGCAACACACAAAAAAAAACTAAATCAGCTACCAAATTGGCTAAGTTGTAGTTACACAGTGTTTGCCACCTTCGTGTAGAAGTTCTGAACATAGAAATATTTACAGCCCTTCTGGAAGGTTACTTGGCACTGAGAATAAAAGTTGCAAATGGGAAAACTCTTGGACTCAGTAATGTCGTTTCTAGGTGGCTAATTATAAATGTGCTTCAAGTTTTAGCTGAGGATATTCATCACAGCACTGTTTACAATAGCAAGACGACTGGAAATAGCCTGTGTGTCAAACATACCACTTAAGAAAGTTATGGTACACACATGGAGTAGAGTTCTATGTCACTGTTAAAAATGATAGTACACCATGGTATATCATACTATATTATATTAATTTATATAATAGATGCCAAAGATATATATTTTTCATGAAAAGGGCAGGTTATAAAACAGTGCCCAGTGTGACTATGGGGAAGTGTGTGTGTATACATGTAAGCGTGTGCATGTGTGCACACATATGTGTGTGGGAAATATCTATAAGCATACACAACACAATGCTCATAGTTATTATTTTTAGGTAGCAAATGGTTTTTACTTCTTCTTTTTTCTTATTTAGGTTTTCTAATTTTTCTGCCATGAGCACATATCACTGTTATACTTTTACAAATATAACTATTTAATTAAAAATCTTTCTAAAACTTTGCAATGCAATATAAGGACTGATTGGGGAGGGCGGCTGGGTTTCTGCAGCCTCAGTACTGAATCAGCATTCCATGTACCTTCCCCTACTAAGTGGGGTGCCTTCATATGGGGAGCAATGAAGAAGGCCAGAGTTTGAGAAGAATCTTCTGGCAGCATTTGAGGGGCCCTTGCAGATTTTAATAAACCCAGAGAGCAGCGTAGCATGTGACAGCTCGAGGCGTGTCGTCTCTCCCCTCTGGGCTTTTCTGGGTATTGACATACAAGAAACAGAATGCTTTGATTCCAAGAAAGTTCTTCACATCTTAAAAAGCCATATCTTACATATCGCTTCTGTTAGTTCTGCACATCTTCCTTCCTTCTCATTAGTCAGAGCATGTAGTCTGACTGAAAGATTCATTTTTCTGCTGTTTTGGAGGCACACATACCCCTCGGTCTGGAGGATTTATTCACTTCCTGTGTAATTAGTTCCTGTTAATTAGTTCTAATTTCTTCTCTTTTTGCCACAGTGCCATCAAGTTCATGACAATTTTTTAATGTTCCACTAATATCTGACTTCTTTCCTTCCTTCCTTCCTTCCTTCCTTCCTTCCTTCCTTCCTTCAATTCTTTGGTTCCCTTTCTCTCCTTCCCAATGAAAGTAAGCTCTGCCCCACCCCTCTCTTTCTCTCCAACTCCAGCAATTCTGTTTTTCTGGGAACTCTGGCTGGGACTTGGACAATCATCTTCCTTCAACATTTCCTCATTTAAAGTTTTGGTACTCCAAGACTTGGGCCTTCTATTCAATGGGAAGGTGGAAGATACCAGACATTCTCCAGCATACAGAGCCTGGGGTGAGCCTGGAATCAGAGGCTGGGCCAGGGAAGCTGCCCACTCCCGAGAGGGCTGAGAACCTGGGAGGCTCCTGCTGAGGTGAGGCTGCCTCACCTGCGGGGCCTGCCACACCTGTCGGCGAGCTCTGGCAGCATGCTCTGGGTCCACGCCACTCGCTGATCTGTGGACCCAACACTGTGCTAACCACGCTTCTTGAAGTCAGTATTAGGACTTCCTGTGATGGGCGCGGTCGGCGTCCTGCCCTGGCGCCTTTACTGCCTCTCCCCCATCACTGAGATGCTGGGAGATCTGGCAGGTAGCCCATCCCTCATCCTTGACTGTGAGGGGAGGGCCTCCTTTGGCCACTGGGAACCACCTGATAACCCCAGACCTCAGCCAAGTCCCGACCGACCTGAGGGTGCAAGGCCAGCTCCCTCGTGTCAAGGTGAGGCTGACTCTGGTAGGATGCATGCTTCTGGCTTCCCGGCTTGCCTGTCCCATCCTGCTTCCCCACCCCGCTGTTCCTGAGAGCACCCTCCCAACAAGTCACCAGAGTAAAAAGTCCCCATCTCAGGCTCTGCTGCTGGGCTTGGCCCCAAACACCTCCCGTTTTACAAATGAAGAAACCGGAGCTCAGGGATCTAGTTGCTTGTCTGCAGCACACAGCAGAGCAGGAAGACAAAGTCCAGTTCCCTTCAACTCTGTGCTCAGTTTTTATACAATGATTCCCCCCAGTGCTAACTCTGGTCAGTAAGTTGCCCCGCTCCGGGGTGGTGTGGAATTCTAGCTGTCATGTTGGGCAGGCAGCTGGGTTCAAGTCCAGTGTGCAGGGCAGGAAGGGGTGTGCTACCCAGCGAGGAGCCAGATGGTGAAATGAGCAGAGCCTTTCTAAGCCATGCTTCCTTACTGGGGGGTCATGGTCCCCCCTACACTCCCCATCACAAACTAGGGACAATTTGGAAATGCGTATCCATTCGTTTTGGTTGTCACCATGACTGTAGAACTTTCCTGACATTTATTGAGCATGGCCAGGGATGTTAAAAAATCTTACAACACAGGGCACAGTTCTGCTCAACAAAGACTGGTTCTGCACCAAGTGCTAACAGTGGCCCCGTTGAGAAACACTACAAAGGACCCAGGGTCGAGAAGTAAGTGAGCCCAGCGCAGCCAGCAAGTCCAAAGGGCGAAGGGATGATGAAAAAGAGAAGCCACAGCCAAAGAGGGGGGAAGCCAGGCGGCTCCGGGCCCGTGCCAGCCAGGCTGAAGGCGCAGGAGTGACACGGCTCCCTGTGCTTTGCTGCCACTCGGGGGGACAGAGGGTGGGTGTGGCTGCCCGCTGTCAATATTTAGGACAAAAGGAGGAATCAAAGTGGATGTCATGGGAACCCAGAGCAAAAGACACTCTGTGGCATTAGATTCATTGTTTAATTCATTTCAACAGACAGATACTGAGCGCTGTAATTTTCGGGTGTGTAATGAGCACTAAAAAAAAACAAACCTCAGACAGTCTGGACTCCAGTCAATGCTGAGAAGTAGGTGCAGCTCTGGCTTGCCAGGGTATAATGCTGGCTGCTTGTTCTTTATCTTTGCAAGTTTTGCTGGGAAGGAGGCTGCTCCTATGTTAGAGACCAGAAGTGTGGGCAATCCGCCTTCCCAGACTCCCTTGCAGGGAGGCCTGGCACACGCCCTGGACGTCTACCTGGGAGGTCGTTATTAAAAAGAGGAGGGATAAGTACACAATGGAATTCTACACCCGTAAAGAAGAACAAAATTATGTCATTTGCAGGGAAATGGATGGAATTACAGAACATTGTGCTTAGTGACATTAGTCAGTCACCAAAAGTGAAAAGTCAGATGTTCTCCCTCATATGCAGAAGCTAGGGAGAATAGGGCAGAGGAGGGACTCCAGACACAGATGGAGAAAACCTTAGATGAGTAAAGAAGGCGACCTAACTGAGGGAGATGGGAGGGGGGAAGAGGGAAACACCCTAATGCACAGGATGAACCGTGCAAAGTCAACTACTATGCTGAGTAGTTGAGGGAAGGGGGAGGAAATTGGGGGAGGGCTAATTGACCAATGTGTGCATGTATACTTCTACCACCCTGAAACCCATCAAGATGTATGAATTCAATGCTCCAATAAAAAAAAGATAAATAAAAGTGGAGGGAGAAGAGGGGACTCCATGTGTCACAGCAGCAAGGCCGGTTCCTGAGGGCAGGAGAGGTAGCTGCAGCGGGGCCTGTCCAGTGGCCTGGGCGCCATGTTGCTGTTGTCACTGGGCAGCATCTGTTCTCAAGTGGTAACCCCACTGGGTGCTATTTGGGGCTTGGTTTCCAGCCACACAGATTTAAAAGGTGGATCTCAAAGCTTCCTGGAGATTCTGGGAATTACAATTACCCAATAGCCTTTGAATAAATTCCTCTCTTGCTTAAATCAGCTACTAATAGTCCCTTTTGTGTGTGTGGATATGAGCACCTACTGTGCACCGATTTTTGGGAAAAAGGACAACTCATACGAAGGCCTTGCGTTCTCACCCTGGGGAAGACGGACAGGTACTGGAGGCAGATGCAGGGAGAACCCCAGCGTGGGGGCCCCAGTTCCCATGGACGCTGAGAACAGGAAACAGTGAATGGTCACCCATATTGTGCTCAATAACTCAAATTATGCCGAGGGCCAGGGAGGCTGATATGAGACACACTGGGATCATGTCGATATTAAAAATAAATTATAAAGCGAAGGGTGGAACGCAGGGATTTTTGTTACCACGTGGGCCAGACATGAGAAACGAGTCACAGGAGGCTCTTGGAACCAACTTGATCCTAGAATGCAAATGCTGGAGACGGGGATTCCACAGTGGGACGGGGACTGCAGGCTTCCTGCGGGGAAAGAGCTGTCAGCAGGTCACAGTTCTCAGGCTTGTCTGTGGAAACAGAGGACAAAGAGTTGTACTTAACAGTTAAATTTCTGGTCCAATTTATTCATGATCCTAAACTTCTCAAAGACTGTCTTATTGCTTCTGTTACAAGTTTGAAATCCTGCGACTTCCAGTATACCATCCAGTGGGCTGCAGTTTGTGTTGTTCAGTATAAACTAAATGGAATACTGTTTGGGGGAGGAAGAGGGGGTGCAAAATGAGTTCAGGTCTCCAATTCCCTTTTATTCTATAACTGCCATTCATTGAGCATCTCTCCCAGGCCAAGCTTCTTTCTACATACTATCTTTCATCTTCAAAAAACCCTCTGAGCAGGGATTATGAGCTTAGTTTTGTAGGTAAGGCCCAAGGACTTGGCTAAGGCCACAGATGATCTGGCTCCAGGTGATCTGGCTCCAGTCCCACTTGCTTTCCACAAAGCAGACCTGGTGCCTCCTCCCCAAATAGCCCAAGCTGAGGAATCACATGTTCTGCCACAGGACTGATATGTCTGTCCATCGCTCCATCCTAGGCCATAGCTCACTCCTGGCAGGTTATGAGGCCTGAGATCAGGATGGAACATTCTTTTATTGTTGTTGTTACTGGGGATTGAACCCAGGAGCTTTCTACCTCCAAGCTACACCCCCAGCCCTTTTTGTTTTGAAACAGAGTCTCTCTAAGTTGCTGAAGGTCTCACCAAGTTGCTGAGGCTGGCCTCCAACCTGTGATCATCCTATCTCAACCTCCCAAGTACTGGTATTACAGGCATGTACCACCATGCCCGGCTAGGATCAAGCATTCTTAAGGTATTAAGATCAGTTACATGATTAGGAATGATATCAGGGGTGAATAAGTCTTTCTGATTTAAAAAAAAAATCCATAATGAAAACGCAGGTTAGTAAGACCCCTTCCAGGCCTGATTTCTCTGGATACGGAGTAGAGCGCAGATAGCTGTGTCTAGCTAGCTCGGGTGGTAGGAGAATTGGTGGCAAGTTGGGAGAATGCTGTCCTGAGGTCAAAGGCATGGGAGTGGGCTTGAGGGATTGGATCTGACAAACCCTACCACTGGGCCCAGAGAGGATATGGCAAGCCATTGAAAGAAGACTAAAGATTAATGACAACAATAAGCATCTATTGAGCACCTACTGTGTGTTATTATTGTGCAGGTATTTAGATGCATCATCTTAGTCCTCTGCACAAATCTTTTTTTTCATAATTTATTGGTGCATTGCAATTGTACATCATAGTGAAGTTCCATGTGTTAAAAACATACATGCACACAGTTCTTTGTGTATTTCCCTCTACATCCCACCCCACTCCTCCTTTCTTCCTCCCCACACAAGATTGTGAGATTGGTAGTAATACCATCACATATTGCCATAGTATTATTGAACTGTCTCCTTACCCAGTCTTCCCTCTTCCCTTCCATAAATCTCACCCCTAAGCCCTTTGTCTACCGGTCTATCTTTGCACAAATCTTTTTAAATGAGGAAATAAACTCTGAGAGGGTCATCAGTACAAAGACCTAGTGGGCTCTTTAGGATTAAAACCCAGAACTTCCTCCAAAGACCAATTTATGGTCATTTTAATCATAGATGAGCAGTTCCAGCTACTTCCAGGAAGAGCTACTTTAAAGTTATTTCCTATTCATTCAACAGTTATTCACCATTGCCTACTTTATGATGGGTAATGTGCTCCTGAACAAAAGAGATGTGTCCTCTGCCCTCATGGCAGAGAAGATAAAAATATCAAATATTCACAAATAAATGTATAATTAGAAACCATGCCCCATGCTATGATGGACAAGTACAGAAAGGCGAGAAAGCATATCACGAGGTGACCTGGCCTCATCTAACAGATCAGGGAGGACTTCCTGGAGGCAATGGCAGTTAAGTCAATGCCACAATAATACATGTAATTAACTAGGAGAATGGAACAGGAAGGGAAATAGGAGAAGAAAATTACCTGCAGAATGAAGATCATGTACAAAGTCCTGAGGCAGGACGAAAGAACTTTTAGTCCATGGTAGACACACACTGCCGGCCCATGGGATAGATTTAGTTTGTAAGTATTTGTTTTGGTTCACGGACTCTTATAAAGATTTGAGCCTCAAAGAATGAATACTATATAAATATTATGACTTCAAACACCTCTGGAACATCATAAGAGCTGGCACAACTTTGGCCTCACGGCTTAGACAACAATGACAAGTGCTATCTGACCAGTTTAGGCCACCACTCTTCCTTCTCCTCATTATCTCCCTAATGATGAAGCAAGGCTTCCGTTATCATTTCTCATTATGTTTGTGTTGTTGTTTTTCTTATAGAGAAGAATCATTTCTTTGTATTCTTGTCTCCACCAAAAATGACAAATAGACGAAGAGGACCATATGCTTTTCTTCATTCTCAGTGCATACTACTCATGTGTCTTCATGTTTGATGCCCGAGGACATTTAAATTTCCTCACCCTTACTTTGAAGAAAATAGAATAAAAAGACCAGTTAGTTGACCCAGTGTATAACTTTCTAAGCTGGGTGTGGTGGCGCATGCTTGTAATTCCAGTACTTGGGAGGCTGAGGCAGTAGGATCGCAGGTTTGCGGCCAGGCTCAGCTACTTAGTGAGGCCTTTAACAACTTAGTGAGACCCTATTTCAAAATAAAAAATAAAATAGAGCTGGGGGTATAGCTCAGAGGTAGAATGCCCGGCTCATTCCCCAGTATTACATACACACAAATACACACACACACACACACACACACACACACACACACATGCTTGTGTGTGTGTGTGTGTATACACATATACATGTATGTATAGGTATATATATGTATGTATATATGTATGTATATATATGTATGCATGTATAGTTTAAAATATGTTGACTTTTTTCTCAGCTGCAAATGCTTAGTGAGAAGGAGATGTGCTTTGTATAATGTGAACCCCACCACCATGGTAGGCACAGAAAGCTGAGTACCCAATTGATTTTTAGTAAATATATTTATATATATAAATATATATATTATATATATTTTAATATATTATATATATATTATATATATATATATTCTAGTTTTCTACTAAATGTAAGACTGCACCTGTTTTTAATTGCCACTCAATTTATTAAGCATTTATATTCTGCTAAGCAAAATAGATCTCCAGATCCCCTCCCCTGGAGAACATATGTTACTCATTCCTTCCTTCATCAGTGAAATTAATCTTGCCATCTCTAAACCACAGCCTCTTACCTATTAGCAAGACAGCAAAAGTTAATTTTGAACTTTCCTAAACATTTACAAACATGTCAAGTAGCACAGGTCTCTCTGGTTTCATGCGGAAGCCCTGGACTGTAACCTAAGGAACCAGTTTATTTTACACAATTAATATGTTCTCCAAAGACAGTATAAATCATGTCACATCTTTAGAGCACTAGAGGAACTCACTGAGTTCCGTGTGGCGAATCTCTCTGGAAAGCAAAACTGTAATGAATGAAATTGCAAAAATCATTCATTAGTATATTGTTTTTCCAAGAACAAAGTATTGCATTAGAATTTAATAAAGTACATTTGCATCACATGGGTGGTACAATGCCTAAAATGTCAGTTTCCTTCTGTAAGGCTTAAAATCAGTTGACTTTTATTCCTGTTGGCCTTTCACACTCTGGTCTATAGTTTTCACCTTGCTTTCTTTTCTTGTCTCCTTTCCATGCATTGTCAGTGTGACTAAGCCCTGCTACCAATAAAATCTTCAGCCCGAACTAAACCAGCAGAGGGTACTGTTTGAGCACATAAGTGGACTTCTCATCTTTGTCTTTCCTAAGCAAAGAGAACGATATCTGAATAATAGGCAGGGATGATATTCAATAGGCAAGATGCTGGCAAGATAGTCTGCATCAATGATTATGTTACAGCATCGTTTTGCAAAAAAATTCCCTTTGTCTTTGCTGCTCCAAAAGACATTCCTTGTGAATGCATCCACAGTTCCTGGTACTAAATGGATATGTTTTGAAGGTAGATGAAGGGGGTTGGTGTTGGAGTGGACTCTGCATCTAAATGCCCTATGTGCTCATTCCACTTTAAGTTTAAGGCTCTGAATAAGATATCAGCCCCACATGATCTCAGCTTCCTGGTGAACCATCATGAATAATTCCTGCAGTAGCAAATGACATAATAAAATAATCAGGCAAGCCCGGCACGTTGCGGATCAATGAGCACAGATGTCTTCAGATGGAGGGGGATAGCAGGAGACACTACATCTCACTGGGTTTAAAGACTTGAGAATTAGTTAGTGGCTGTTTATCAAAACAACGCGAGTATCTCCCCATTTCGAAATCATGTTCACTATTAAATATATTGTAGAAGAATATTTGGTCACAAGTTTTACATAAATGTGATAGGCTCCTGTATAATAGTGGATGACGTTTCTTAGTAAAATTGATGCACTCATATTTAGATCAATCATTTAAAAGTTTTTTTTTTTATCAAAGTAGAAAAACAAGTACACAGGATAACAACAAAAGACAGAGCACTTAGGTTGAAAAGCAACAGTTTTCTCTTCCATTCTTCAGGTTCTCAGTGTCTGTACTCAGATGTAATTATTAAATTTTATAGCAGTTTTTGTTAGTTGCTTTTTGTCTCTCAATAAAGTGTTTGCATTGCTAATCTAGGGTAGTTTTAGATATTTGATATGGTTTGGATATGGTTTGAATGTGTGCTCCAGGGGTTCCTGTGTCAGAAGCTTGATCCTCAGTATGCTGATGTTGGCAGGTGGTGGCACCTTTAAGAGCTGCGGCTTAGCACATGGTAGTTAGGTCGCTAGGATCCCCGCCCTTGGAAGGAATTACTGTAGTCCTCATGGGACCCCTGTTAGTTCCCACAAGAGGTCATTATAGAAGACCCCAACTGGCCCCTGCTCTTGCTCTGGCTTCGTGTCTTGCCACGTGAGCTGTCTTCCTTGCACAGGCTCCCATTCTGATGCCATCCGCTGTTGCAGGCCTTGTTAGTCATCAGCTTTGAGGTCACCTCGGTCCGGCTTGGGAGGGGCACAAACTGACCACCCAAGTGGAGATTTCTGCACGCAGAAAAATCTCCAAGGACCATGAGACCGATAAGCAAAGACCCTGACATCTTCCTTGTTTAGCCTTTCCTTTCCTTGCCTGATTTATCTGTGACTACCTTGATGTTTTCCCCGGACTCACCCCATCACTGCTTTGCTATCTCCGGTGATCAATTATGTTTTGGTTATAACGCTCAATAAAAGCAAGATGCTGGTAAAAGGATGGCAGGAGAGAGAAGAGATATCTCTTCTCCTCTCCTCCTGGCCTTCTCAGATCTTGTCATGTTGAATCCGTTGTCATTCATGTGAGAGACTTCTAATGAATCAATCAACATCAACATCATCTGCAACAAATGGCGCCACTACAATCCACCATGAGCTGATATAGACAAGGGGACCTTTTCCAGAGGCTGAATACCTGGGACTGCCCGATCTCAAGCTTCAGCCTCTAGAAATGTGAGCTAAATAAACCTTTGTACTTCGTATATTACCTAGACTCAGTTCATACCCTGACATATATCAAAATGTATAATTACAATTTACAATGCACCAATAAATGAACATAAAAAGTTAAAAAAAATAAAAAAAATAAAATTGTTATAACATTAAAAAAAAGAAAATGGACTAATATAATATGATATATTTTTTCTATATAATTCAGGTAGATATGAATATAACTTAGGTATATTTTCTATATAACTTAGGTTATATTCACATCTACCTGAATAGGTTAGGTTATATTCACATCTACTTAGGTTATAGGTCATTCAATACCCATTTGTTCTATTTCTGCTTTTTATATGTATTGGTTCCTTATGCAATTTTAGGTAAAATACTTACTCCTTTTACAATGGTCAATTGATCCTGAGTCCCTATCTTGTCAGTTCTTCTTTCCTACTTTCATCTCTCAATTTTTAATCTTTCCCTTTACATGGCCAAGATTAACATTTGCCTTCTGTTTTTTAATTACAATTCTACCGTTTTTGTTTAAAATTTTATAAATCAGTAAATGCTATTTACTTTGGAACTCAATATTGTTTCTTTCAATATAACAATAGTGTGCTGTTATTATATTTCCTGTCCTATGTGGTTTTAACTTTTCTAGAGTTTCTAATTGTCTTTTTTTTTACAAATATTATTTGCCTTTACCATGTACTTAGGTTTTTTGTCCATTCAGTTAGAGATTTTGTTAATTTTCTTCTGGAAACGTCCTTCTTCTGGAGCTACTTCAGGAAGAGTACCCTCATCCTGCAACTCTTGTCTATACTTGTTTTCTATGCCTGCTCCATCGTGATCGCCTTTCTCTGTTTTATTGATCATATTTGTCTGCTTTGTGCTCATTTCTGGAACTCAAGTCTTTTGCTTTGGTTGTTTCTTTCTTTTTGCTGCAGGACATACTCAACACAATTATATGTGACAAATTATACGTGGTGGCACATACCTATATTCCTGGATTCTCCGGAGACTGAGGCAGAAGGATCACAAGTTTGAGTCCAGCCTGGGCAATCAAGCACAGCCCCATCTCAAAGTAGAAAATAAAAGTCACTGGGGATGTAGCTCAGTGGTGGAGCTCTGGCCTAGCAAGTGCGAAGCCCTGGATTCAATTCCCAGCCTCCTCCCCCCACATATAGCAGATACAATTTTTCTGATTCTTTGAATGTGTGAAAATCGGCCCATGCAAGTGTGATTTATGCTCATTCTTGAATAATAATTTAATTAGGCATAGAAAATAACTTTTCCTCAGAATTTGAAAGGCATTGTCCTTTTTCTTGAGCATTCAATGTTGCTGACGTGAAGCTTAATGTCAGCTTGATTCCTGTTTTTTCGGTAGATGATCTTTTATTCCCTTTCTGCCTTTTATGGTTTGCATCTGGGATGCCCCTTCCACCCCAAAACCTTGTGTGTTAAAAGCATAGTCCCCAACGCAGCCAGGTGTCAGGTGGAGCTTCGAGGTGGTGATTAAATCACGAGGGCTCTGACCTCATCAGTGGATCGATGCAGTGGACAGGTTAATCCACTGCTAGCTGAATGGGCTACTGGGAGGTGGGGCCTAGCTGGAGGAAGTAGGTCACTGGGGGTGTGTCCTGGAAGGGTTTATCTTCTCCCTGGCCCCTTCCTCTCCCTCTTTCTGCTTCCTGCCTTCCATGAGTTGAATAGCTTTCATCTACTACCTCCTTTTGCCATAATGTTTCTGCCTTTGAGCTGGATGACCAAGAACCGAATGCTCTGAAACCATGAGCCAAACTAAGTTTTCCTCATCTAAGTTGTTCTTGTCAGGTGTTATGGTCACAGCAAGAAAAGGAGACTAACACTCTTCCTTTTTATTTCACTGAAAATCCTAGATAGAAGTCTCTTTTTTGTGCGTCGTACTGAGGAGTGAACCCAGGGGAATTCTACCTCCAAGATACACCTCTAGCCCTATTTTTTTATTCTTTATTTTGAAACAGGGTCTCACTAAGTTGCGGAGGGCCTCACTAAGTAACGATCATCCTGTCTCAGCCTCTGTGCACCACCACGCCCAGCTAAGATAGAAGTCTTTATAGCCACTGGTAGGTACTTACAATCTGAATTCTTAAGTCTTTCAGGTATATATAACATTTCTCTTGCATTATTCAAGTGAACAATTTCCTTCCCTCCATTTTTTCTTCCTTCTTTCCATTTTTGCTACTAATTTTCCATAATTTTTATTATCTCTTAGTCCTCCTGATTTGATCTTTTATCTGTTTTTGTTTTATCTTCCAGGAAATCTTCTCAGTTTTATATTCTAAAATTTCTTTTTCATTTTTATTTTCACACACACACACACACACACACACACACACACATACACACACACACACACACACCATTATTTACTTTAAGTCAAGCCGCCTTCTTAAACTGTTCTTTTTTCATAGTATCCTGTTCTAGTCCAATGGAAGAAATATATTCTGGAATCTTTCTAAAGATGTTTGAATTTCTGTAAAAACTTACACTATTCATATTACCACTTTTTATTTTGGAATAAGCTCTTCCTGGTTTATCTTGGTCAGAGTCTCTCACATTAAGGACATTTCCAGAATATATGGGAATCTTTGCTTTTCTGTTCACATTTCAGAGCAAGGTAAAATCAGCTTTCCTGTGAACAGAGCTTTTGATTGATTTAATCTCTATTTTAGCCTTATGTCTCACTCTCACCCCTATGGTATCCAAAATTTTTAGAATTCTGGCCATCTCGATTACTTTTCCAGGCATCTTGTCTCCATCCCTGTCACTGTCCTCCTGCCCCCTTTATTTCACTCTGAGCTAATTTTTTGAATGACTTTCATCTGTGAGCACATCTCCATCATTTTTCATCTTCCAAAAATTTGTTGGTGTCAGCTAACAACCACTTCTTATTCTTATTTTACCTTATGAGTTTGCACATATTAATATTCCTTTAATAACACTTGAATGAGCTTTTCATTAGAAGAAAATGCAAATATATATGTATAATCTGACATCTTTATCTGGTAGCCCATGCTAATTTTTAAATGCACATTTGTCTGAAATTTCTAAAATTCATTATTTATTTACAGCTCATACCATTTGTAAAAATGTATTTTCTGCAGACATGTTTAAGATATGTGCTGCCATGTTTCATTTTCTGATAATTTTCCTAATATTGAAGGTATAGTAACAAATCAAACATTTGTTTAACCCTAAGGTTACAAGTTACTTCAATTATTATATTTTTTGTTGTTGTTCTTCATAACAACACTCTGCAATAGGTATAGCCAGTGTCTCATTCTGCAGATGAGAAGTGGAGATTCCAAGAGAGTTGAGTGATTAGCATAAGATCATACAGCTGGTGTGTCAACCTGGTTAGATCCAACCTTTCCAATGCCCTTTACCCTATACAACATCATGTCTTTTAGAGATACCGCTTGATAAAATAAAATAATCACAATAGCATAAATAAATAATTTAAGCTGTCTACATAATAAATTCCTACTTCCACAGGGCTGCATGTGTGATGCTTTAGTTTACATTGTGATTATACATTTTAATAATATTTAAAATTAGTCCTGAATATTTGGTAAGGATGCAACATTCCTAACTTCTCCACCCAAAGAACTCTATGGATCACTCCCACTGATAAAATCAGTCATGTAATAAGAAGGAAAATCTGTGGTTTCAAAAGTATTGGGAACAGGGCTAAAATACAGACTATTTTAATTGTCTTCCACTATTACGTATCTTACTACATTTTAGGTCAGATAATTTGGCTTGTAACATTCAAAACTGTATTAATTATGGGATTTTATGACAAGGTTATGAAGTATATGTTTTCCAATTGGGAAAGAAAGATAATTATGCTTGAATGTAGGTCACATTTAAGAAACTCTCTTAGGCCTCTGGGAACCATGTTTCTTGAAGCTCAAGAGTTAATGCTATTAAAGAGAATGGTGCCTCTTTCATCCTGTGACCCAGTTCTTTGGGTCAGAGATGGTTTCTGCTTTTTTTGGTGGGTGTGCTCAGGAAGAGAATCTTGCATAATTTTCTGCAGGGCAGTTTCGTCAGTTTTGGTTGCTCCTGAATTGGGTCTTATTGGTTATAAAAAGCCAGTGGATGAAACTTAGTACTAATGGTAATGGACACAGGTGCATTTCTAGAATTGATATCAGAAGCAAATAATTCTCCCAACTCCCTAAAAATTGTTTCATGCTGATTTTTATCCAGAAACATTTTTGTCTCCCATGTAGTTGGTTCATATCTTTACCCTGAAAAATTGTTGATGTGTTCAAACTCTCAGTGTATTGATTTTTTTCCTGAGCCTTTTTTGTTTCAAAATTGCCAAATAGCAAATCTAAAGAATACCATTTAAGCCAGGCGTGGTGGAGCACACATGTAACCCCAGTACTTGGCAGGCTGAGACAGGAATATTGCAGGTTGGAGCCTTAGCCATGTAGAGAGACCCTGAACAACCTAGTGAAACCCTGTTTCAAAACAAAAAATAAAAAAGGCTGGGGGTAGGATGGGTTTAATCCCCAGTACCAAAACAAACAAAAACATCCAAACCAAAACAAACAAAAGAATGCCATTTAAAATGGAAGCGAAGTCCCCTCAAAACCAAGGATTTCCATATAAGGATTTGATATAATTTTGTAGCATACATGGTATCTCTGTCTTATCCAATTAACCATTTAAATGGAGATATTAAAAAATGTTCAACTCATATTTCCCAACCTCTGCCCCATCCTACCCAATCCCACTCCTCATCGTAGGACAGCATCTGCAGTAGAATAACAAACTTTAAAATTCATTGCGCAAGAGAAGAAAAAATATAAGGTTTTCTAATAAGGTAGTTGGGTGTTCTGGAAGGGTGGTCAATTTTATAAGGTACATATCAAAATAGATCTGAGCCCCCAATATCCAGAGCAAAGTTGTGATTTTTGCCACTATAATTTAAATGTTTTAGTGGTTCAACTGGTGTTGGGGCAAAATTGCATTTAAAAGGAAGGAAGGAAAAAAGGGAAAAAGGAAGGAAGGAAGGGAGAGAGGGAGGGAGGAAGGGAGAGATACCTCCCAATTTTTTTGTAGTACTGGGGATTGAATGCAGGGGTGTTCTACCTCTGAGCTACACCCCCAGCCCCTTATTATCTGTTTTTGAACAGGGTCTTACTAAGTTGCTGAGGGTGGCCTCAAGTCTGCGATCCTCCTGTCTTAGCTTCTCAAATACTGGGATTACAGGTGTATGCCACCATAGCCTGGTGAGATCCAAATTTCAATTGACAATTTTAACTGAGTTGGGTTTTTTTCTGAAATGTGCCCTTTTTCAGTTACTGTTTTCATCTTTGCCTTATCTTATTGCTAATGAAATACTATAGTTAACTAGTCAGCTGCTAAAATATTCTGAGGATAAAATTTATATCTTCTATTTCTTATTGTCTCTTTTCCATCTTCAAGGAATTAAAGTACTTGAATGAGCTGCTTTAAGGAACTACCAACACCATAAAACATACTATATTTTAAGATTAGAGATTTTGCAGTGCAGACACCAAGCCTTGGAAACAAATGTGATACACAAAGGATGATGGGGACCATGTGAAGATCTAAAATAACCCTCCTGATAGGGTCTTCACAAGGGGAGCATGTGAAGATCCTGAAACAGCCCTCCTGGTAGGGTCTCCCCATCCCTTCTCCCTGCGTATACGTGGCCCGGGACTGGTGCTTAGCTAGTCATAGAGTTTATATATATTTATATGACTCTCCTCCCCAGGGGGATATTTGTGTGAGACTAGCTTCCTCAGACTAGTTTGATTATAAGTCTTTTAAAGGAAACCCTCATATCTTTTTCTCCATGGGCATCTTTATGAAATTCACATGGTGGTTCCTGAACAAAACAAAAACTCACAGCAAACTTTAGATGGTCAAGATGAATCTCTGGTCTGGGTCTTACAAATTTAGACCCTAAAAAAAACCCTGTAATCAAGAATCAAGAAAATAAAGATTTTCCTCAGCCTATTCAGGCCCATCTATCTTTTTTTTTTTTTTTTTGCAGTACTGGGGATTGAACCCTGGGGCATTCTACCTCTGAGCTACACCCCCAGCCCTATTTTTTTATTCTTTATTTTGAAACAGGGTCTCACTAAGTTGCAGAGGCCTCACTAAGTAGCTGAGGCTGGCCGCGAACCCGGATCCTCAGGTCTCAGCCTCCCAAGTACTGAGATTACAAGCGTGCGCCACCACGCCCGGCTCTCATCTACCTGTTAATTTCCACTTCAGAGTTCCTTTGGGTTATGCATGAATTGGTATGTGAATTCCTCCAGGTCTTGAGTTTTATGTGAATAAGAAACTGCAGGATCAGCATTGACCAAAAGGTGAGCTGAGGCATGGCAGTTCAGTTTGTTTGTCTTTTGGGTGTAGTATGTTTAGCTAATGCTATTGACTATAATTCTAACTGGGTGCCTCTTGCTAAATCTTTAAGGAAAAGATATAATCTTCAGGACAAGGACACATGAAGAAAATACTCCAATTATTTGTGACACTCCCCAGGTCTCAAGGCAAAAAGTGGATTTATTTTTTTAAGCAAGATTTATAAGCTGCCCAGACTGATCTCCACTCAAAGGTTGTGGTTGGAGCCTAACCAAGAGCAAAGAAACATTACCTTCATAAAGCTGGGTGTTGCACAAATTCATAATGCAGGATGAAGAGGAAGGAGCAGATATTGGCTTTAAAGACATGTCTAATTGCTAGGAGATTGCTCAGGGAGCAATCCAAGGGATCAGCCCCAATGATTTGTGGAAAGACATTCTTAAATGTTGGGAAAAGCAAGAGTCATAAGAGGAGAAGGATTGTATTTAGCTGCATCTGTTAAATTCTTTTTAAAGTTCTAGGAGGATGTGTTAGGGTGTGTACCTGACAGGATAAATGCAATATTTCTGAGACACTAAGACTTTGTACATAAGGGTTTTTTTTGGTAGATCTAAACGAGTTTGAGGTAGCAGACTGGGGGGGGAGCATTGGATAAAGAGTATCACAGGAGGAAAGTCCAATTCTGGTGAAAGGATTCTACCTTTTCCTGTTTAAATCACTCTCACTGGCTTGAAATTATAGTTGTGGGAACTTTGGGAGAAAAACCTTGGACTCAAGAGCAAGGTGTCTACTTAAATACCCAATGTAGAAATTCATTTCTATGAGGAGATTAGTAATTTTTGGATGGTTTTTATTTTTTGAATATTTGGAAACCCTATTGTAATATTTGGATATATAGTATACTCTTTAAAATAGCCACGACAGTTTGGATTTTTAAATAGACAGAACTATTATATGCTGATCAATATCAAGCTCTAGAACCCAGGGTGCTGGGACTGAGTCCAACAAAACAGGAGGTTAGGACCTGATGAGAAAGAAGTTGTTGCCTAGATTGTGACAAATGAAAATGGGAGAAGAGGCAGGCTTATCCGCATAAATAAACTCCAAGTCTTATTATTAGTAAGAGGTGTTAGGTGGTGGAGTGGAAATAGGCACAGGACTGGCATTTACTGAACACCCACTCAATGTCTCAATCATTATTCGATGCTTTTATACGCTATTTCCTGTAGTCCTCACTAAAACCTGAAGGTTATATTTTCATTATTATAGATAAGGAAACTGAAGAGAGAGGTGAAGAAAATCGCCCAAGGTCACACAAAAACACATGGTGAAGATGTTTGTTAACTCAGGTGACTGACTCTAAAACTCATGCTTTTACTAGTATGTCATTGTTAGACATGACTTTGATGACTTATTGATCGTGACTGCTATAGATCTTAAGTGTTTAGGGTCATCCTAACTGTACAATGGCCACGGGTAATTGAATCATCCTGTTTTCTAGGGCTTCAAGAAGTCAAGGTACAGAATGCATGGGACCTCAGTGATCAGAATTAGTCATGCGTTTTAGGGATCATTCATTCACTCAACAAACATTTGTTGTGTGCTAGGGACTGACCTAAGTAATAGTACTGCAGCAGGAAATGAGAGAGCTTATCCTCTGAAAATAGTAAACAAGCAAAGAGGCAAGCATAGTCAAGTTCGAGAAGGGTTTAATTCAGTGAGTGGGACCACAATATAATCAAACACTCCAGGTTGTAGCTGGAGTGAGATGTAGAGGTAAACTGAATATCCTGGTTATCTAAAATGCACCTGGCCTTCCTATGTGGCAAATCCCCAGGTTTGTGTCCATTGTGTTTCACCTTTGGCCTAGTTGCCATAAAATGGTGCCCCTCATCCCTCTCTGTATATATTAATTGAACTATTATGCTTCAAATTTTTTTCTAGTCCTTTTCTTTACAGGACTTTGCTAGATTTCACTGGTTCTAAAAGGGGAGTAGCAGTGCACTTCAGTTGAGTTGTACCATCTGTATTTTGGAGTGCAGGTGTTTTTCACAATTTTTTTTTCTTTTAAAAGCCACATGACTTTGATTTAGAGTGCTCTCAAAGACATGCAGATGAGTTAAAAATGAAATTTGCAAATGATTACTGTAATAGCATTTATTTTAAAAATCTATTGAACAATGATGTTTATTTTTAAAGGTATGTACATATGCAGGACAAGATCTGAGAGGGGACACACCAGATCGTGAGGAGAAATCTGGGATTGCAGCTAGTGGTCAAAAGGGATTTGGTCTAATTCATGCTATTATAATATTTTACCTAATGAACAACATGATAAGAGGTAAGTCTAAGTGAAGCTAGCTTAAAATCAGTTGTGATATTCCAAGAGAGAGAGGATTTCTGATCTGAAATAAAGATGGAGGCAGCTTTGCACAGTGGTTGAGAACAAAGGCTCTGGTTCCAGGCTCTTGGGCCTCAATTTCTGCTCTAACACTCACCAGCTGTGTGTCAGCTGGATAAATTGCTGAACCTATTTGTGTCATAGCCATTTCATCTGTAAATAGACATGAAAAGAATGTGGCCTAACTAATAGGATTGTTGTGATAATTAAATAATGTAGGACATGAAAAGCGCTTAGAACAATGCTTGGCACATAGTAAGGACTTTATAGATGTTAGCTATTGGGAAGAGCGACAAATAACTGTGATGCTAGGACATCGGTTGCCAAATCGAAGCTGACTGCATTGTGGGGCCTCGTGAATCACACCTCTTGGGTCATCACTTCAACAGTGCAACCTGAGGTCACAGGGGGACAGAACATGGTAAGAGTATACTGATTCTGTGGCAGGTCCCAGAATGAGATTGTTCACTAATGAGTAAGTTGGCAACCTTACCACTTATCTTTAGTGCTTAAATTTTTTTTATAATTAACAATGTAACTATACACATTTCAACAGATATAAAATGACTCTTATTCACTTTCTCCTACTTTGTTGTATTTCCAGTCGCCGGCAAATCTGCTTGTCTGGATGTTGTGGAAAACCAGATAAGTCAAAGGAAAAAAAACGTGTTGCATTTTAGGCTTTGTTTGTGTAAAAAACACAAAGATAAATGCCACTCTGGAGCTGGGGTGGGACGAAGACCCTGGCATGCTGCTTGCCTCTCTGAATTATTCTAGGGATGCAATGAGGAAGTATGCTTTGAGAAAATGTAAAGCACACGTTAATATTTCATCTATTGGCTTTCTATATTCCAAGTGAAAACACTGGAGAAAATTCTAGGTGGCTGGATTCTGAACAAACAGCATTACAGAGTTAATTTTTTTTGTTTTGTCTACCTATCGCATCTGTTGATTTTATCAGCTATTGAGGAATTGTTTCAACTTGGCCATTTCATTCATTTTAAATTTTAGGATGCCGGCAGGACAATGACTGACCATTTGGAAAAAGGACAAATGTTTAATTTAGATGTTATTTCCCCTCTCTATTGATTGTTTCCCTATATATTTTTTCCATTATAATCCTAATAGAACTTTTGATGATGTCAATGCTGTTCTTCTACTTAGGAAACTCTTTAAGCCTTTCTTGAAGGTCTTACTTTGCCTTTTATTGGTCTCAGGGTGAATCGTAATCTAGCCCAACATGTAGGCTCTTAGATAAGAGTACAGTAATCTACAAACTGTAACCATAATTCAAATTCTTTCTACCTGTTGGCCCATATTCTAGTCATAATGCCTTCCTGCTTCTCATTGTAGGATAAAAGAACTTTTACTATTGCTCTTATTTTATTATTTGTAACCCAAGAGTTTGAACATACATATTTCTGGCTTTTTCTTATCCTGGATTTTCTCACTCATGTATCAAGAAATTTCTTAATATGCTATAATAAATTTGGAAATTGATTCTCAAAGGAGAAAGTACTAATATGTTGTCAAATTCTAAAACATGCTTTTTAAAACACCACTTTATTAAGGCATCATTGACATACAATAAACTGTATATATTTCAAGTATACAACTGAGAACCTAATTTTGAGTAATAAAACTCAATTCACTTCCCACAGAAGCGCCTGCCCATCTTTCTTCTTGTCTTCAAAGCTGAGCTTCTGAAGGGCATTGTCTTAACTTGCTTTCTTTAATTACTCACCTTCCAGTAAAGTCCGTTCGCAATCCCTCTCAATCAGGCTTCTGTTTTCGTTGCTCAGGTGAAATAGCTACTTAAGGCTCAATAGCTAAATCCAATGTGCATTATTCTACCTTTTCTTACTTGGATTCTTTGTGACATTTCCACCATTGACTATGCTCTATCCACTTGAAAATTTAAATTTCCAGGTTCTAGGCCAGCCTCAGCAACTTAATAAGGTCCTCAGCAACTTAGTAAGACCTGTTTCAAAATAAATAAATAAATAAATAAATAAATAAACAAACAAAATAGGTCTGGGGGTGTAGCTCGAAGACAGAGTGTCCCTGAGTTCAACTCCCACTACCAAACACACACACACACACACACACACACACATACACATACACACACACACACACACACACACACAAACACACACTATGCCCTCCTCATGGGGAGCTTACAGTGTTAGCTGAGCAAACAAAATCTGAATGCTTGAAATAATCATCAACAAGCCTGCATTGTTTTCATCAACTTGGTCTAATAAAGCAGCAAGGGCCCAGTGGTCAGACACAATCATTAGAGAAAAGAACCTCGGAGAACAAAGTCCCGGTGATGGGGCAGAGTGGTGTGGTACAGGAACATTCAGAAAAGCAAGAACGTCAGAGGTGTGAAGCAGTAGTCAGGAAAGTTTCCACAAAGCCAAGACTTCTTTCTTTGATTTGCTCAACAGATGCTGGCTGCGATTTGCTATGTGCCAGGAACTCTTCATTTTGGAGAGGAATCAGTGAACAAGACAAAGGGCTCTTGCTTTCACGGACCTTATATTCTACTAGGAAGACTCAGACCATGACCATGGAAAACATCAACAGAAATACATATTTAGATAGAGGTAAATACTTCCGTTACAGTTTAGATCTGCAGTGTCTCCAGGGGCGCCTGTGTTGAAGGCTTGGTCCTCATGCAGCCATGTTCAGAGGTGGGGATTTTGAGAAGGGATTGGATGATGAGAGCTCTAATTCCATCAGTGGGTTAAGCCATTAGTGGGTTTATAATTGAATGGGCTTTAGGAGGTGGTGCCTACTTGGAGGAAGTAGGTCACTGGGTTGTGTGCTTGAAGGGTATCTCTAGTCCCCAGCCCCTGGTTCTAGCATGCTCTCTCTCACTCTCTGTGCTTCCTGGCTGACCTGAGGTGAGCAATTCTGCGCCACACATTCTCCCCACCATAAGGTTCTGCTTTGCCAAAGTCCCAAAATGACGCAGCCAACTGACCATGAACTGAAACACCTGAAACCACGAGCCCACATAAATCTTTCTTCCTTTAAGTTAATTGCCTCAGGTCACAGTGACGGAAAACTGACTAATACAACTAGAAAGAAATGAAGAAAATGTAACGGAGTAGAAAGTGATGGAGGCATGGAGGACTCAAACATCATGATGAAGGAGGCTTCTTAGGGGTGTGATATTTGAGCTGTTTGTTGAATGAACAAATTCACTCTAGAGAAAAAGGTTTAACAACCAAATCAGACCATTCAAAGGAATCTGCAGAGTAGATGTGAGGCAGGCCCTGAATTGATTAGGATCTCTTTAGCACATCTGGAACAAGTGTTTCTGTGCTTTCATTTTTTTCCCCAATATTTGAAATAAGATGTAGACTTACTGGACTTTTCCTTTGGACCCAAATATTGTGTTTGTGCTTGCAAAGCAGAAAAAGTAGTAAAACTATGAGCAATGAGGTCCTTCTCGGTGGAATCTGAAGAAAAAACTCCTCAGCAATGAGAAAACTACGGGCTCATATTCACCATTAATGGCGTCCCCAAATCCTACAGCTCCTCCAACATACGAGCAGAAAATATAACTGAAACGTCTTATAAATGACATCATGAATGTTTATTTAGAGAATTGGATTCTGGGTACTGGGCTCTGGGAATACAAGAGAAATTCACATAAAGGTCTTATTTTCTAGTAGGAGGAAACAATACATAAGTAAACAAACAAAAATATAATGTCTAAGAATGATAGATACTATTAATAAAATAAAGGGCATAGAAAGTAACGGATCAGGCATGATTTTAGGGAGAAAAAGCATCTCCTGGAAGGTGATATTTGAGCAGAGACCTGAGCGATGAGAAGGCGCCAGCCACAGGAGGGGCAAGCCGAGGGGAGCATGCTCACAGGGAAGGAGCCGGAAGTGGGGCCCTGAGGTGGAACAGAGCCTGGAGTCCTCCAGGGCATGGGAAGGCCCGTGTGGCCTGCGTGGAGCACAGTGTGAAGGAGGTGAGAGATGAGGCCACCCACGCAGACAGCAGGGCCTCCTATGCCACAGACAGGAGTCTCTCTCACAGACAGGAGTTCATTGTTTTCAGTTTCTCTGCATGCAGAGGGAGCCCGTGAAGGCTGTGATGCAGGGGAATGACACGATGTGACACAACCATGCTGTCACGACCATGCTGTGGAAAATGAAAGCAAGGGTGGATTTTGAACCTGGAATAGTTCCTGACACATGGAAAGCATGAGACAAATATTTCTTGAGAGAAGTCACCAGCCTACGATCCATTAAAAATGGTGATCGTTCTGGCCTTTAAAGGGGCTGTTTTCTTACTCCCCAAGGACACTGCTATCCAGAACTTGCAGTGGAAGTGGCTCCTTACTCTCAAATCCAAGGGCAAAATGTTTCTGCACTTCAGAGGGGCAGCGAGTCAGGTGGCTGGAGGCACGGCTTATTCAGCAGAAGGATTAATTTCTTCTCTACTTTGCTATTTATACCACACCATTTTTACAAAATGGTGTTTAGGCCAGAAAGGACAGTCTATTTGTCCTATAGACTTCTTATGTTAAGGGCAATCTTTTTTTATTTCCCCACAAGTGGTCTCATCATCCTGAATGAACTAATGTCCTCAAAAAGTGTATACTTAGTTCTTTTGCCGGAGACAAGATTCATACACGGTTTATGTGCCACGTGTTTTCCTATAGAAGAAGCAGGAGGATAAATAAAAAGCTGAGCCTTTTCTCTCAGTGAGATGAAAGTCCAAGAATGAATGTGCCCTTGAATTGTTGGAGGTGGAGGAAAGAGCGTCATTCCTGGAGAGAGCTCAGCAACCTTTCACTTCCCAAACTCTTACCTGTCTGCTCCCCTCTTGGAAACCCCAGAACTCCCCTTGGGGATTATAATTATTCACATGAGGTAAGGAAAAAGAACTAAGCCTTGCTACTGCTAAAGAAAAGTCCAGAGTCATTGGTTTTTTGGCTTTCATTGTTTTCGGTTTCTCTTTGAAGAAGCTTATTCTTGGAGAACACATAACGCTGACCAGGGGAGTTTCTGCTTGTGGTTTTCAAATGACCCAGCCAGTATTGGGACAGAAATCTTTTTTTAAAGAGCATTCTGAGAAGATGACGAGACTTGAAGTCAGGGCCTGGGAGTTGAGTTCCATCACCATTATTCTTGTCATGGGGCTGCTGGCGAATCATAGAAGTCATCTTATGGGACAGTGAGGATCCAATGAATCTGGTATTTGGTAATCACAAAACATTTGGAAAATATTGGTTATTGGCCATAATTCTGATTTTCATTGTTTTTATTCTCTTGGTAGGTAGGTTTCTCCTTCTGTGGACTCATTTTCCTCCAACAAACTTACTTGAGGTTTTGGTACCATCTTTGTCTTGAGGAAGTGTGTTCTAAATCCTCAATTCAAATGTTTGCATTTTAAAAAAGAAATGACATATTAGAAGAGATCAACAAGACAGGTGTGTCATTAACTTAATCTAACACAGGTTGAAGAAAGAGCATAAGCCCAGAGTTGAAGGACGGTAACTGAGTGTGAAGGATATGTTCTGTCGGGAGAGCCAGGGAAAAGACTATGGGGAAGTGGGGTCCAGAGGATACAGCTCAGTTACCGGCACAGGGACAAAGTCGACTGAGAAAGGTCCTGCTCTGGAAGTAGTGGACCACCTGTGAAAGCCCAGGCACAGGACAGAGGGGGTCAGGAGGGAAGTCCAGACCAGCACGTACGACATGCATCTGGCCAGCATGGCAGTGACCAGCATGTGATTTCCCACATAGCTGTCAACAGCAGAAGGTCAAGAGCAGGAAGGAAGGGCAAGTCCCCACAGGCCCAGTGACAGGCACAGGAGAGAGCAATAAGAACAGCTCCGGCAGCTGGGCAGCGGCTAATCAGGACCAGACACACACACACACACACACACACACACACACACCTCCATCCTCCCTTCTATTCAAAGTTATAGCTATCAAGCAAAGGCTCTAGAGTTAGAATGCCTGGTTTGAGTCCTGGTTTCTCCATCTGATGTCTGTGTGACCTTGTGCAAGCTTCTGGAACCTTCTATGGCATGGGTCTACTGATTACGTAGTGCTCACAAGCAAAGGAGTACTGCTGGGAAGAGGAAGGGAGATCATGTGTAGGAGGTGTGTGCCACAGGGCCTGGCACATCATATATGCTCAATAACAGGATGAGTGAAAATGAAACCAGGAGGCCAGTACTAGAGCCCACATGGGAAGCAAGATGGTTCCACACCAGAGATGCTCTGAGCGTGGAGCAGTGGCCAGGCAATGGTAATGCCGGATCTCAGAGGGTGGGCTTGGTTCCCTTAAGTCTCATCTGCCTGAATTGGGGATGGTTCTATGGATTGGCTCAGGGTTGGGCCTCAGGGGAGGGTCAAGGGGAGGGAAGACGGGGCATGGTCTCAGCATCCTGGAGTGGGGGCGGGTGCAGTAGGGCCACATGTACAAAGGCACACCTGGAAGCTGGGTAGATAACGAGGGCTCAGGAATCAGCCATATGTAAGAAGTCCTAAGGCAAAATTTCAGAAGGCTGAAGGCTGGCTAAAAAGGTAAGCATCGTGGAGTAAGAATTGCTCAGTGCAGGGAGACTGGAGTAAACGGCTGAGTGAGGAATAGATGGCGGGGATGAGGGAGAGAGTGAGTAAGCAAAAGAGAGTGAGCGCCTCGTGGGACAAGAGACAAGGGAAGAGGAAGGGAGGGATCGAGTGTTCCAGTGGAGATACTTTTGGAATGAAGGAGACATTCCTCCCCTAAAAAGGGAGAACAGAGATGGAGAGAAAGAGGTGGAAAAGAGAGAGGATGAGGAAGCCTTTATCTGGTGGCTTCCATCTCAGGGAAGAAAGAGACAAAGTCATCCTGCAGAGGGTGAGGGGAGGGTGGAGGTCTGAGGAAAAAGTGTGGAACAGTGACCGTGGGGAATTTGTTACGGAGCCAGTGGAGACAGAGATGAATCACTCCCCAGTCGTGATTTCTGAACATCTGGAATGCACCCACTCCAGGCTTGGGCTCAAATGGAAACTGAAAGTTGCCCACATGACACCCATGGCCCCAAAGAGCAAAACCCAACTCCAACTCATCCTCCCCCACACCATCTAAGACAGATCGCCCTTCCTCCCATAGACTCCCCTTCTTCCCCCCGCAGCTTTGCACAACTCACTCCACAGACAGAGCTCTGATGTCACCCAGGCAACCCATGGGCCTGGTGCTGTTCCTGTTTACACTCTTCTGGCTTGCTGGGGAATCAGTGTCTTCCTGAAACTTTCATCTCCCTTACCCTCTCAACCTACACTTTATGTGACAGATTCTTTCTTATCTTGCAGGTCTCATTTTAAAAGTCAGAAACTCAGGTTTTCCTGAAACCCTAACATAAAGTCCTTTCCTGTCCTATGTTCTTAACAGTAGTCTCCTTGTCCCCACCCCTGTAACATACAAAAAGGAATAAATAGATGGAGACTTTGCTCATTAGGGGGGGTCTCCTAATAGTCTTTAAATTCCATGAAGACTGGCCTTAAATCTGTCACAGCGGGTAACACATATTAGATGCCCCATAAATATCCGTGAAATGAAATGAATGAGCAAATCAGTGAATTCATTAATTTGCGTTTTCCCTGTTGTCTTCTCAGAGCTCATGGTGCCGTGGACCTTTCGGTGTGTGTGTCTTCCTGCTACAACGGAATATGCTGCTTTGGGGGTACATCTGCAGGACTCTGGGGGGCATCTTTGTTTTCCATCTGGATTTCCAGCCCTAGAAGACTGGACCTTCTTCCCTCTACTTAGGAGGGATAAACACACTCAACTCCTCATTAAATGTCTAAGTACAGCCTTCATGTGGCCAGCTCCATTTCTTCATGGGTGCTCTCTCTTCTAGGTCCCCTTCCTTGTCTGATGGAATCATAGTTCTTCCCTTTTCTAGATTACCCATTTTGGGGAACCTTCCATCACTGGCACCTCCATTATCTCCTCTTGAGAAGTTATCCTAAACTCAGAATAAATTTCTTCTAATTTTAAATACTTCCTAGAGTGCATCTCTAGTTTCCTGACAAGCACAAATGTGAAACACAATAAAGGCTGGAAAGATGACCTGCTCCAGAGGCCAGTCCTAAAAATGTAGTCATGATCTATTTCCCAAGATGGTTAACACTAGCTATCAACAAAGCAGGTGGGTCTTACAGCAGAGAATGGTTACTACTCATGAGTCAGGTGATTTTGCTACCACATCTCCCTGCCTTGGAGTAAGCGGATAAAGAAGACGCTGGAAAAACATCTGTTTAAGAGTGTTGGCTCTAATTGCGTGGATTCAAATCCCAGCATTACCTCTTACTAGTGGAGTGACCTTACTTAGCCACTTCCTTTCTCTGTAATGTAATGTGGTTTCCTTCCTTCCTTCTTCCTTCCTTCCTTCCTTCCTTCCTTCCTTCCTTCCTTCCTATGCTGGGGAGGAACCCTGGGCCTCTCACATACCAGGCAAGCACTGTACCACTGAGATACACCCCCAACCCTGTAAAACGGTTTTCTTCTCTGTTAACTGGTGGTAATAACTATGTTTCGATAATGAGGTATTTGTGGACATTGATGATCTAGTACCTAAAAGATAGATGCATCTGGCACATTATAAGTGCTACTGTAATTTATCTGTCAATTCAGGAGAAGAACACAACCACAGAGCCAGGGAATGGTAAAAGTTCAATTAGGTATAAAGGCTTCAGTCTCCAGGTGGTGTTATGTGTGGGGCTTCATGTATCTTAACTAAAGATGAGGAGCGTCTGAAATCGACTCATATCCTGAGCCTGGAGTCCAAGGTAAGGCCCTGAACATGTGCATGTCCTTTGAGTTAAGGTTCCCACTATGTTTCTCCAGCATCCCCTGTGCCTCTCGGTGAATTTCCACTTACTCTCTGGTACTCACTCATCCATTTTCTCTCAGGGTTTGGGTCCTTCTTGGATTTTTTTGGTCCCACTGGCTGCCTAGGTCTCCCTTTTGATCAGACCATACACATAAGGAACCTTTCAAGGATTCTGAAAGGGGAAAGAAAGGACTTGGGTTGGGACTACAGTCCCAGCAATTTTACTAAGAAGTTAAAGATCATTTTTATTTCCACTTAAATGTTTTCCATGCCCCTTTGATTGCACCCTTTTGTATAATTATGAAATCTGAAATTAGGGTTATTCTGGAATGCTGCAGTCAGCCTATACCTGCCTTTCCAGAGTTTTTTTCCCAAGCCCATGATTACAGTACCTTAAATGCTATCTTCCAAGCTTACACACACAGTCTTTCTGAACTTTAACTCATGTCGTTTCTTTTTTTCTACCCTCATGTGTCCCATAGTGAGACCTTACCCATCTCCAAAGCTCTCTTGCGATGTACCAGGAAGTCTCCATGAACACACTGTTGGTTTTTGAAGCACTGAGTGCAATTTCCTGTTTCTGAAGTCTGGGATGTTTTTGTTCAGACCAGTGTTTCTCGAACGTGCATACGAAGCACCGGGGAATCATGGCAAAATGCACGTTCTGACACTGGCAGTCCACGATGAGGCCTGAGCATCTACGTTGGTAGTAAGTCCACGGTGATGTTGCCGGGCCTGTGCGAAGTCCATGCCACTTGTCTGATTCTGTCCTGGATCACAGGCCTGTCAAGGCCATTTCTCCAGCTATGCCCTGACCTAGCTGAGGCTGGCATCAATATATTTCTACATTTTTACGTTCTCCCAGAATGCCTGGCGTCCTGCCTTGCATGTTGCTGGTGACCGGTAAATATCTGTGGAATTCCTAACAAATGCTTAGCAGTTCTGTTATGTGTCAGACTGGGCTTAGATACCCAGCTTGCCTTTCCCTTCTTTTTTTTTTTTTTTTTTTTTTTTTTTTTTTTTGCGGTACCGGGGATTGAACGCAGGGGCGTTCTACCTCCGCACTACACCCCCGGCCCTATTTTTTATACTTTATTTTGAAACTGGGTCTCACGAAGTTGCAGAGGGCCTCACTAAGGAGAGAGAGAGAGAGAAAGAGAGAGAGAGAGAGAGAGAGAGAGAGAGAGAGCGAAAGAGCTGAGGCTGACCACGAACCCGGATCCTCCGGTCTCCGCCTCCCAAAGTACTGGGATTGCAAGCGTGTGCCACCACGCCTGGCTTCCCCTCTTTCCTCCTTTGACATCACATTTCACTTCCAGAAAACACATCTCAACCTGGATCCCATCTGTCACACAGAGGAATGTCTTTCGTACTAAAATGTTAATGATTAGAAATGGCACCCATATTGAGAAAATTTGCATGGAAACAAGATCACCTGAGAGGTCAAGATTTAACACACAGGATACATGACTGTCTGTGCCATGCTTCTCATGTTGCCCTATGTAATTAATTTTATAGCACCTTGCTGAGGGGCATAGCATAGCTCTTCTGGGTATAGCTGAACCAAAGGAGAAGTGTTCCCACCGCCAAATGCTATGATGTTTCACAAGCTAAACATCCTTTATTATACAGACATCAGAATTGTATGGGCCTTCATACTTCTTTGGCTGCCCTGGCTTCTGAGCAATCACTTGCCCCATCTGATAAGTTGGAAGCGGGACGACTTCGAAGCCCAGGCATCCTTTTTCCTGCTTGTCCTGGAACTCCAGTGAGCATTCTGATTTGAGTTCTTTCCATGATCCACGACATCACATGAAATTCTCAGTCTTGGAAAGTGGGGGGAGAGTCTTCCCCAGTCCTTCTCAGGGCGGGGCCAGCGCTGTTTTTCCTGTGTTTCTCTTGGGGCCTGTGCTATGTCCTGCTGCAGGTAATGATTTGGAGAATCGGTGGACCTTGTCATCATTGCTCTGCCAGCGCTCAACCCCCACGCCACATTGGTTAATTCTAATATTGCCAGGAAGAGAGGGAGGAAACTGTTCATCTCACATTAAGTTTCCTCATCATCTGAACGAGAGCTTACTGGAGAGATCTTGGAGGCCCTCTGGGACCTTTTCCACCCAGCTGTCTCTCTGTCTACTTAGTCTATCCCAGTGCAGGCATATGAAGGAACTGGACTCTCATGATGGGATCCCAGGACCTTTCCCACTTAAGTAGTAGAGGCATATTCTAATGGAGGGTTCTTCCCCGGCCCTTGAACTCATCCCACCTATCCAGTCATTCCCTACGGCTATGCCTGACCTGCACCCTAACCAGAGGAGGCCCCCTGATCCAAAGGTTGGGAGCTATTTTGTCGTAGTAGCTTCATATAGGCACAATGAAGTGTCTGAATGTGGTTCTTTCTCGGGCTACTTAGAGCCCCCTACCTTGAACCACCGACCTGTAGAGTTCCATGGGATAAGGGCGTAGGACACTTTGCCAATAGATTGTCACACATTTCAACAGAGAGGCCTCAGGGCTCTCTCTTTTAGACTCCTTGTCCATCATGTCAATTCTCCGGTGTTATTCTGAGCTGTTATTCTGACCATTTTAGTAACTATTTGCCCTCACACAAAACACACACATCTTTGTGTTTGTGGGAGGCTGGGTCGACATCACTTCTCATTCTCTCCTGTGGAGGAGCGTGAGGCTGTCACTCAGAGTCATTTAAAATGACCTGTCCTTTAGAAGGACACACTCAGGGTGTGGCCAAAGGCCACAGAAACCCTAGAAATTGCAGGTGGAGAGAACTTCCCAGCATGTATGAGGGAGGCCAACCCGGGGTAATTATTAAAAGTCTGGAGCAATAACTACCACGTAGGCTGCTTCGGAAATTAACTTAATGTGGAAACAGAGGTCATCTGACTTGCTGAAATGTAAGGACAGGTGGCGGCACACACTCAAATTTGCCTTCCATTCCCCTTTGAAGTTAATGGGCGGTGCGGGTGCTTATCTAATGATGGCATTCGGACCAGTGTGTTTTGCACATTCAGGACTTTGTAATGAGATGCACTGTTTATGTTCCAAACTCTTCCCCATGGACTGCAAAAATACCCTTTGCTCAACCCCATCTAATCATTGCAAGTGTCAACAGTCAAAGCTAATGACAGAAAGTAGGTTTATAGGACAGTCATCCTGCCTACTTGGCACAAAAGAGTTGTTCCCTGAAAAAAGGGTTTTAGCAAGCATGTAAACTTAAGTCTGACTCAGTGATCCTCTGTGGCTTTGTGATTCCAAAACAAGGGTGTTTCGATCAGGTTGGTAGTGAGCGTTGGAGGGTGGAGCAGGTGCAGGGAGGTTGCAGTTGATGGTTACTTAATGCACACCGCAGTCTTAGGCTCATCTCTTTCAAGATAAAGCTTAAGTCCCTCTGTCCTCCTCTGTGGGCCTCTGTCTACAAAAACATTCAGTGGCCAGTCCTTTAATGTTGCTAATTAAACACTTACCCAATACCTGCTAAGTTCCAGGGGTTGGGCTGCGTTTGGAGAGTCAAAGATAAAGAGATATAGGAACTAACCTTTTTTTTTTTTTTTTTTTTGTACTGCAGATTGAACCCAGGGGCATTCTGCCTCTGAGCTACACTTCTAGCTCTT
>PVJS01001578.1:68114-95424 GCA_004027185.1 Glis glis
CTGCCTAAGAATTGTCTTGAGAACTTGTTAAGTATACAAGTTTGGGGGCTTCAATTCCAGAGATTCTGGTTTGATATGTCTAGGAAAGCATACAAGCATGAATATTTAAAAAAAAAGCTACAATGGTAATGTTTTAAAGTGTATTTATTTTTTAATTGGTGCATGATAATTATACACAATAGTGGGTCTTATTGTGGCATATTCGTACACGCACATTATTCGATCAGTTTCAATCCCTGGTACCAGGCTTTGCCCTCCCTTCCTCCCTCCCCCTGAACCCCTTTATTTTTATGTATACTTAATTGCCTTAGACAGACTGTTTGAACCATTTAAAGTCATGAGTTATGCTAAACTAACATATCCATCTAAAGTTACGGTTTGTCTGCCTGGCCTTGTTATGTTATGGTATGCCGTGTACATGTTTGTGACCCTCCCCAGACTATAAACTCCTCAAGAGCAGGACCTGGGCTTGAAATGCAATGGTTTCACAGGTAGTGGCAAAGCAGGACCCAATGTCTGGCAGTGAATCCAACTTATTGCGGCATGTGTATGTGGAACCCAATGTCCTGTGTTTAAGACAACCTGGGACTGACTGGTGCATTGATTTCTGCAAGTATCTTCTGTTAATATCTACCTACTGAATATGCTCCTTGTAACTTCAAATTATGTTTATACAATGGAAGAAAACGTTTGGGGGGTATGACAGTGGTATATAGCAAAGGTCAGAAGTCTATTTTGTGAAAGTCGGCCTTTGTGATTTGCCAAAATACTGTAAGACATCCAGTTTGAGCGTAATTATTTCCTGCTCACTTTTTCTTCTGTCGGAGCATGCAGGATGGCAGAGATGCACTATGTTCCCCTCATTTGTCAAATCCAGAAACCTGCCCCCTCCACTGCACAAGGCTGCACGGTCACTCCAGTTTGACCTTGGGGAGTGTACTGTTTACAGCTGAGTGAACCTCGGACTCTCTTCTTGCTTCAAGCTCAGCAAATGGACAGGAAGAACCTGCAGAACCTGTTCAGCCATTTCAGACTATAAACAAGCAACCCAAGGGAAGAGGGTAGGTATTACCTTATGACTGCAATTAACGTCTTTTCTCCCGAAGTTGTCAACATGTCGGGCTGCATGGTGGCCTGAGAAAGTTGCTTGTTTCCCAAGAGGGCTTGCTGGTTAGAATGCAAGTAAAGCTCTTCTGTGCATGCTTAATGCAAGACATAGTGGGTTTTTATCCAATGCACCTTGCCCTATCAGAGCACACATTTATCACACACACATACATGCACCTTCACGTGTATACTCACATAGTTGATAATGTCTCAGTATGGAAATAGTGGAAGATTAAATGTTATCCTCTTATGGAGGAAAAAACACTTTTAAAGGGAAATTCAATCTGGGGAGGGCAGGCAAATGCTTGGGAAAGAAACAAGGACGACAATTTGGCCAACAAATACGGAGGGTAGCTATGATCTCATATGAAATCATTTTCATACCAGCAGTATAGAGCATTTATAAAATTTGTACTATGATATGATAATTTGGTTGATACAAAAGAAACAGATGACATGTTCCCGGCCCTCTAATATTAGGCATTTATTTGAGGATAAAAGATAATGAATGTATATGTCATTGAATAAATGAATTTCCTAAATGCATGTTTAAGAAAATGAGACCCCAGAAGAACAGAATAGATATGACCTTTAAATTAATTCAGGGGAGAGGATTTTGGGGGTGAGGTGGAATGGCTAGGAGGAGGTGGTATTTGATTTAGGTCTTGAAGGATGGATTTGGAGAGCAGAAAGGAGGGCGAAGACCATGCCAAGCTCAAGGCTGAATAACAGAGGCAGGAATAAAGTGTGCCATCTGGCTGGGGTAGCAGGTTTGCCAGGGGCAGGGGGGCCTCATCTACAGAGTAAGGTGGAAGTGCTTGTGGGAAACTGAATCATGTGGTAGAATCTGTAGGCTTGGGTTCAAATCCCAGCTCAGCCACTCTCTATCTGCAACTTAGGAAAAGTTGCTTCATTTCCTTGAAAATCAGGTTGCATTTCCACAAAACAGGGTAATAAAATTGTCTATCACAAGAGTTATTCTGAGGATTAAATAAAATAATCCATGTTAAACCTTCTGTGCAATGCTTGGTACACAATAAGCACCTGATAAATAGCTATTAAATTATGGCAGAGCCTGAATGTCAAAGGGAATTATTTTCCAGACATGTCTATTCATCTTTCCCAGGTGTTTTCTACTGACCTAAAAATCTCTTTCTAGACTATTGCTTCTTTCCTATCCTGTCCCTGACCAAGCCACATTGTCCTCATCATGAAGAGCCTCTCTGTGAGCTCATGGTAGAACACTCTGAGCCTTAGCTCACCAGACTAAATATCCTGAGTCAGGACTTTGGAGTTCTAATCCGAGTGATACGATTGGCATGCTCTCTGTGCCTTTGACTGTGTAGTCTTTTCATCTGGCAACAGGATGTTTAATGCTGGTACAAGGAGAAAATCAACATCACCCCACTACCCTCTTCTACCCTCCAAAAAGTCTAAAATTCAAAGCTTGAAAACACACTGGGTACCTTAACATGGGTACCTTAACTGGGTAACATGCATGCTAAGTCCTAACAAAAATTTTTAAAAGAAATGACAATGGGAGCACTCGAAGAAATCCACAGTGCTGGGCGTGTTGGCACACACCTGTAATCCCAGTATTTGTGAGGCTGAGACAGGAGGATCCCAGGTTCAAAGCCAGTCTCAGCAACATAATGAGACTCTCAGCAATCTAGTGAGACCCTGTTTCAAAACAAAAACTAAAAAGGGCTGGGGATGTAGCTTAGAGGTAGAACCCCTGGGTTCGATCCCCTTTCCAAAAAGAAATCCACAAGATATCTCTTTAAGGAAGGGATTTGTAGATGAGGACACTAAAATCCAGATGGCTTATGTGACCTGCTCATGGTCACTCAGAGCAGGTCTCCTGATGAACAGTGGAGTTCTTCTTGTACATTGTATAATCCTGCTCGTTGATTTCTAGAAATATTAGCTGCTTTATTTTCCCCTCGATTAGAACAGTGAGTAATTCTCATTACTGGGTCCAGGAAGAATTATGCCAAGTAAAGATTATGCATGGAACATTTGTTATGCAAATTGCTGCCCTTCACAAATAAAGAGACCCTGGAGACTGCTTCCTCCTCGGGACTGCCAATGTGTCTGAATTGCTGGGAGCTTCTCCCACTAGCCTTCACTGATGGGCTGCTCCTTTGATGGGACTGTGATGGCTGTTTGATGGCCGTGAAATATCACTTAGGAGACGGGCTGATGTCTTTTTGTTGTTGATCCTTAACCTTCATGAGCATGAGACCCTGAGGTGTCTGCTTTCATGCCGTGTTCGCAGGAAGGTTTTGCTCAGCCTGGGCCAACTGGTTGCTGATTGCGCAGGCCAGCGTGTGTTGACTGCCTGTTTCCCAGCACTGCCAGCAGGATCTCATTCTCCATATCTGTGCCTCCGAAGCCACTCTCCCAGGACAGCTTTGTGCTGAGCGGTTGGTGGCTTTGGGATGCCTGCATCACCCCGGAATCTCATTTCCAGGGCCATTGTGGTGTGGCAGCACCCCGGGGCATCCTCCTGAGTGACTTCTCTGCCTGTGCTGCTTGGCTGAACTCAGAAAATCCTTTGGGAAGCTTGTCAGGTGGTCCAATGTGGATAGTGGCAGTCTGTTTCCCATATTCAGATTATCATTTTCATCACTATTTTTGGGGGGGGGATACTGGGGATTGAACCCAAAGGCATTCTACCACTGAGCTACACCTCCAACCCTTTTTATTTTTTACTTTGAGACAAGGCCTTGCTAAGTTGCTGAGGCTGGTCTCAAACCTGTGATCCTCCTGTCTCAGTCTTCCAAGCACTAGGATTACAGGCATGTGCCACCACACCTGGCTTTCATCACCATTTTTATTACTGGGTTTCAACTTTAAGAAAACTCTTAAGACAAACACACTTCCTTCCAATGAAGTGTGGACTTTCACCGTGAGGGTCCACAGGCACCGTGCTGTGTCACTACGTCCCCTTCTGCCTGAGTGGTGGCCTCTTTGCTTGCTTTGAAGCTGAGTGTGGCCAGGTGGTTTTACAATCTAGTCTCATCCATCTTCTGGTCCCCCTTGATGTTTCTGATCTGCAGAGTGTGGTCACTCGGTGTTCCCCAGTGTAGGTTGGGCCTAGTAAGGTTCTTCTGATAGGATCCATATCCGACACCTAAAGATGGGAAGCAGTCTGACCACTGTGTGGTAAACGATGTTGGAGAGAGACTGACCGGGCCTGAGGGCGGGGAAAACTTGTCACAATAGTAGCTATCAGGAAGCATTTGAACACTGACTGCATCAGGCCTGGGGACCAGCAGTTAACATGGGTTATCTTTATTTGATTTTCACAACATTCCAAAAAATGGTTTCTTCCATTATTTCTCTTTTACCGAAGTGGACCCTGAGCCTCTGAGAGTCTAAGGGACTTGTCTGAAGCCACATACTAAGTATCAGAGTCAGAATTCAGTCTCTAGGGATGTTGAACTTAGGAGTCCAAACTTTTAACCATGATGTTATACTGGCTTATTTCGGGTATCTGGAGACTGTAGCCAGCCTTGAGAACAAACATGACTCAATATAAATAAAGTACAAATATGGGTGGGTGTGGTTCACGGACATGTTTTTTTCAGACTCCAAAGGACACGAGGTTAACCCTGTGACTTTGGTAGGAAACAGAAGACAGGTTGTGAAGTTTCTTGGGTAATTGTAGGTAGCTGGACACCTGTCCAGCTATTCTGGGGTTCTGTGGTGGGGGGTGAGGGAATATGGGGAGGGTGAGGTCATTATTGCAGAAACCATTTCCTGAGAACTTGACTTCAGGAAGCGCGGGAGCATTAAAAATACCCATTGTGTGGGAGCCGCGGTCCAACCATGACTCACATTTAGCAATTGTGTCCATAGGTCACAAAGGACTGGGGGAACACAGGGAATATTCATCCAGGATTGTGTTTGTGGGTGGTACATTATGAAATTTTTAGTAGGTTAGAAGCATGGTCACATTTCAAGAGGAGTGACATTTAAGAGTCTCCATGGGAATCGTGAGGCTGGACTTCTCCATTCATACACTGATTTACAAACGTCAATTACCCACCTACTAAGTGCAAGGACTAGCGCCCAGTGCTTTGGGGTATCGCAAGAGGAACAAAGTGTGGGTCTTGCCCTTTGGTGCGCTGTTTATAAATTGGTAGTGAAACGAGCCACGTGAAACATTTCCCACTTTGCCTCTTGAAGCTTTAACAAAGGAGGGCTAGCACTTAAAGAAAGATATTTTGTTTAATTTTCTAGCAAAATAAATTCCAAAAACGAAGTCTGATAACTCCCAGGCCTTCTGCCCAGCAGTGTGATTATCCAGAGGGGCTTGGCCTGGTCTTGGTGCAGACAGAATAGAAAATGTTTGAATGCTCAAGTTCTTTGAAATTTGCCCTGAGGATTTTTTTTTTTTTGGTTTTACTTTAATGTTTTAAAATTCTATTTTATTTTCAAATTGGCACATACTAAAGAAGATACTAAAGAAAATATAAAATATAATGATCAGCCACAAAATGAGTGCCCAACCCAAGTATCATAACAGAATCAACAACTTGCATCTCCCTCAAGATGCCTTCTCTATTCTGATACCCCATTTCTCCCCTCCCCTATCAGAGCGAGCTGCTATCTTAAAATTTGCACCTATGAGACGGTGTGTGTACATTTCAAATCTGTCAATCTGTATGTGATGCTGTGCATAAGGGAAAGCTGAAGTGTTCATGGAGAGGTAGCTTAATGCCCAGAGTTTATTTCATACTGGTCGATGGACCCAGATATCTGTGGCTGTTTTGTTTGGTTTTTGTTGTTTTTGTTGTTTTTGTTGTTGTTGTTTAGTAGTACTGGGGATTAAACCCAGGGTCAGTGTACTTCCCAGCTCCACCCCTGGCTCTTTTTTATTTTTGGTTTGGAAACAGGGTCTTGCTAGGTTGCTGAGAGTCTTGCTATGTTGCTGAGGCTGTCCTCAAACCTGTGATCCTCCTGTCTTCTCAGCCTCCTAAGTACTGGGATTACAGGCGTGAGCCACCATGCCAGGCACTATGTTTGTTTCTATTCGGGGCACAAGCTGTGCATAGGTTCTATGCAAATACTATGCCACTTTATACAAGGGACTTGATCATTTGCAGATTAGGGTATCTGAGGGGGGTCCTGGCACCAGTTCTCCATGGATACTGAAGGATGACTGTCTGAGTACATGATAGATAACAGGAGACATCTTTACCAACAATGAAGTACAAAATTATTTAGTAGATATTATGTAAGATTCTTTGCTAGAATTCTTTTTAAAAAATTTTTTAATATTGCAATTTAACACATTATCAAAATAAATTTTGGATGGCTAAAGTATTAGATAACAGAAAACATAGCAAAAAATGCTATTGCCTGTCAGATCTTTGAAAAAAACACCAATTTTTTTTAAACTTTGAAGTGATAGAAGAAACCACAAAGGAAAAGATAGACAGATTTGACTACATAAAGAATTGTTAATACATGTGCAACAAGAAGAACAAAATAACTTGGGTCAGCAGATGGGAAAGACTCACATCCAACTGAGGAGCAGGCTATCATCTGTGGGGGAGGCTCAAGCAGGAGCAGGGGGCCGGTTCTGCCCTAAGTGCAGGCTGCGTCAGATGGGAGCAGGGCTGCGCCCTTGAGGACCTGGGGACTGACCTGATACCACCCATGGCTCTGGGGACTGGGCATTGGGATGGTCCTAGGGCATGACAGGTTACCCAGGAATTTTGTCTCCAGGTGGGGTTTCTGCTCCAGAAGGTGGAGACTAAAGACACACAGAGAGACGACACAGTCCTAGGTATGGATGGAATAGGGAGAGCTGTCCTACAAAACCATCCTCCGCAACAAGGGACTGCTTTCCCTGGTGAAGAAGATTAAGACAATTTCCCAGAGAGCCATTGGGAAATAGAAAGCATCCAAGCAGGGCAAACAGGATCCCGCGGCAGGTGGCCTCTTTGGAGCTGTAAGTTCTTTGTACAGTGGCCACAGGGCTATGAGTTCTCAGGACTAGCATCCCCAGGACTCAGGAGGAAAACAGAAGTTATGAAGCACCTCCTTTACTACATGGGAAAAAGATATGAATAAGCAACTCACAGGGCTGTGATGACAAACGGCCAAGGAAGAATGAATGAATGGCGATCGCCTTCACAAGTAGCCATGAGCATGCAGAAGCAGCACTTAGAGAAAATGAGTTCATCCCCAGAAACCAGCCCCTTCCCCCTGCTCGTGAACTCCGTGCCCTCCAAGAGCCCTCTAGGTTTTGCTCACTGCTCACCCAGAAGAGCAGCTGGCCATAGCAGATACTCAATGAATATATATATATATATATATATGTATATATGTGTATGTGTGTGTGTGTGTGTGTGTGTGTGTGTGTGTGTGTGTGTGTTACTGGGGATTGTTGAACCCAGGGGTGTTCTTCCTCTGAGCTACACCCCCAACTCTATTTTATTTTTTTACTTTTGATTCAGGGTCTCACTAAATTGTAGAGGGCCTTGCTAAATTGCTGCAGCTGGCCTCGAACCTGTGATCCTCCTGTTTCAGCCTCCCAAGTACTGGGATTATAGGTGTGCACATTTGTTTAAAAAAAGGTAACAGTCAGCTGTTCAGTTTGTGACAAAATCTTGATAACTGTTTCAAACATTGCTGATAGCAAAACGATGACGACAACAACAACAACAACAACAACAACAACAACAAACCCAAAACAACAAAAAGCCTGGCAAAGTATTGGATTGCATACAAACTTAAAAAAATACACAAACACCAAAGAAATGAAATCCTTAATATGAGGGGAACTCGGGAAGTTGATTAAATCAATAGTATCACAACAGAGCTATATTAAAAAAAACATATGGAAGAAAATTCAAGTTATAGAGGAAGAAATCTTCATACCTTAAAAGCATCTGAGGAGATATTTTAAAACAGAGAATTTAGGTTATTAGTTGTCAGCTCAGGGCGGTTTGTATGAATGAGATCCAATGTCAGCTGATGGCAATCCAGAAATCTGTCATTAATACTTTCGGAAAAGCTAAGATAATGCTAACATCTGTTAGAAAGAACACAGCAGACAAGAGCCTCCGATTATTCAGGCACACTTGGTGTTGCTCGTGCCCTTATTAGCGTAATATGATCAATGTGGGACTCCACCCTCAAAAATGTATGGAAAGAAATTAGAGGCTCTCCCAAGAAGCAATGCGAAAATGATTACAGAGAAAGTCAAACCAATGGGGGAAGATTAAGGGGATTTTATTTATTTAGTCTAGAGAGGAAAAAGCTAAATGGTGAGTTGTTATTTTAAAGTATACAAATATATGAAAAATGACTATTCTGAGGAAAACTAGATTATTCTATCTTTATGATAGACAATAAACGAAGAGGAAAATGGTTAAATTGTACCAAGAGACCCTCATTAATGTTAGGTCTTGCAAAAGTTCAGGGTAGACTAACAAAGAAACAAAGGAACCCTTGTCTTTGTATATGTTTTTGAGCAATTTAAATAACTGCCTATCTTGTGGCTTGGTTATAGAATAGCAGGTGGCTGGGTCCTTGATTAGAATTATAGGTTTATAGCGTTTTAGAGCTGAAAAATAGCCTCAGTAGATTAAAGTTTCTCATTTATATGTTTTGAGGATTCTGATTGCCACCCACCCACCAATAACATATACAAAAGAAAGTATAGGATATGGAGACTTGAAGGTCAGAGTTCTATTATGGTCAAGTGACTGGATCTTTTTAAAGTATTTGCCTAGATCATGTGAACAGATTCTAGTTATATGGTACAAAGAAGCAAACTAGGGCAGTAAATTATAGCAAAACAGTGCATTTTTGTGATTCTTTCATGTATTTCAGGTTGCACATGAAAACTAGTTTTATACCAAGAAAATGCCAATAGGTACATGTTCCCATGCATGATTCCTAGGTCCCCAAATTAAGTGACCAAAGTGGAGGTAGCATGTTGTGTGCTTAAGAACACAGCAGTTCAGCCAGACATGGTGGCACATGCCTATAATTCCAGTTCTTGGGAGGCTGAGACAGGAGGATCACAGGTTTGAAGGCAGCAACTTAGAGAGACCCTGTTTTAAAATAAATTTAAAAGACTGGGCATATAGCTCAGAGGAATCCTTCTGGGTTCAAGTCCCAGTAACAAAACAGAACAAAACAACACAAAACAAAACAAAACAAAACAAAACAAAAAACCCACACAGCAACATCAGTTTGACTACTATATTTACATCAACATGGAAATTGTCCCTTTTCTACTCAGCAGCCTTATGATGTTAACCGAGAATGTTAGTTAATTTCTCCAAGACTGTTGGGGATAACATCCACATGGAATATTTTGGTGAAAATCAACTAAGAAAGGTAAATTTAAAAAAGGAAATGACCTGATACATAGTAGATGCTATAGAAAAGTGGTTTTCCATTTGCAAATGATGCACTGTAAGGATTTGGTAGTAAATTGATTCAATAGGTCATACTTGATAGAAATAATGAGATAGAAATAGAGGATACCCATTGCACTTAGTAATCATATGCATTGCTTTAAATAATTTTTGTATGTATTTATATGTGAGAGAGTACTGTGGAGAATTTCTATACTGGGTAGCAATATAAAATATTTTTTATTGTGGATCATGGCCAAAAGGCTTGTAGTCATCATAGTTTGTTATTTTTGTTTTTATCCCTTTTTAAAAATTACTAGTGTTTGCTGGAGGATCACAATATGCATCTGATCCCACCACTGTCTACTCTGAAATATTATGTCACTACCTAACATAAAAACCCCAAATCTTACAACTGTAGACCTCCATTCATCCTTTCCAGTCTTGGGTGCCATGATCCTCATACATTTTACTTCTGTACAGGTTACAAATCACTCACCAGAATGCTGTAATTTTTCCTTTCCTCAGTTAATTTGCCACCAAATTCAAAATGAAAACTTCCACAGTTACCATCTCTGCCGCTCCTCAGTGTTTCCTGTGGATCTGAGTCTTTGTCTTCCTCCATCCTACCCCAGTCTGGGCAAGCTCCTTTAGCATCTCTGTAGTATAGATCTCCTGGCAATAAACTCCTGCAGCCTTGAAAACCTGAAAACATCTCCATCTCATCTCCACACTGAAGGATGCTTTTGCTGGTTATAAGAGCCCAGATGGACAATTTCCCACTTTCAGCACCTCAAAGCTGTTACTCCATTGCTCTCTGGCCTACCTAGCTTTTGATGAAAACATTCCCATCAGGTTCCCTCTGCGTAATGTCTCCTTTTGTTGCATATAAGATTTTCTCTTTATACTGTGTTTTTCAGAAATTTGACTATGATGATTCTCAGGGTTGTTTTGCCTATGTTCATTTTGCTTGATATTTATTGAATTTCTTGAATCCTGGGCATTTTTGAATATAGTCAAATTTTTGAAGTTGCTCGACCATTAATTCTCCAAATATTTTCTCTCTCTCCTCTCTCTCTCTGAGACTTCAATCACAGTAGATCATTCAGTTTGAGCCCGTGGGACACTAAGGTACTCTCTGTTATTTTCTCCTTCCAATTATTTTCCTCTCTGAAATTCAGACAAGAAAATCTCTCCTGACTTATTTTCAAGTACATCGGTGCTGTCTTTTGAAGCATACGATCTTCTGGTATCAGTTTGAATCCACTCAGAAGCAAATGCAATGATGGAATTAGACTTCAAAAAGATGTATTGAGAGATGAAGGAGCAGGAAAAGGTAGAGAGAACCCTCGGTCCATGCCTAAAGTTTGTTCTCTGTGGAGAAGGAGAAGGAGAGGGAAGAAGAATTGTGTAAGGAAAGTCTACGACTGTTGAACAGGTCTAAAACATATTTGCCAGACTTATGGGACTTTCTCAATCCCAAATCACCCAGTGGAGAAGTCAAACCACTGGTAGAAATGTGTTTGTGTTAATACCCCATCATGCTCAGCCTCTCGTTGGAAGCCCCCTGAAAAAGCTTGGTTTTAGGGTGAATTCTATGATAGATGCAGAGAAATAGTAGCTGAGATTTCAGTCAGTCCTGCTCCCCACTACAGGAGACCTGAGCAGGGCACAGTTATGACTGTGTGCTACTGTTGTTAAGCCCATTTAATATTTTAAATTAGATAATGTGGTTTCAGTCCTACAATTTTCCATTTGATTCTGTTTTTAGTGTTTCTATTTTTCCCCCGAAAACACCCTATCCCATCATCATTCTATCAATCTTTTCCTGTGAATTTTAAAATATATTTACAATAGTTGTTGTAAAATATTTGTTAATTCAAATAGCTGACCATCTGTTGGTCTGGTTCTGCAGACTACATTTTCTCTTAAATAAGGTCACATTTTCCTCCTCCTTTGCATGTTTCGTAACTTTTTTAAGTCTACTTTGGATATTGTGTATAAAGCAGTGGAGACTGCAGTGCATTGTTGTTGCTTTGGTTATTATCCAGAGAGTGTAACTTCTTCTGTCTTTGGCTGGGGCGAGGGACTGATCATTAGCTGTCTCCCCGAGGACCTGAGCTAGTACTGGATGGTCGCGTTAATTAGACTTCATTCACCTGTGATTAACCACACTCATGTTTCTTTACAGATTGTCTTTGGTGGTAGGGTCTGGGGAGGTGATTGGGGTCAGATGAGGCCATGAGAGCAGGTCCCTGTGATGGGTTTAGTGACCTTATAAGAGGAGGGAGAGATACAGGGCTCTCTGTCCCTGTCATGCAGGCACGCTGCAGGGAGAGGCCACCATCTACAAGCCACAGGGAGAGCCCTCTCCAGGAGCTGACCCTTCTGGCCCTTAGATCTCAGACTTCCATCCTGCAAAACTGAGAAAATAAATGCCTCTTGTTGAAGCTACCCAGTTTGTGGTATTTTATTGTGGCTGCTCAGGCAAACTAAGAGAAGGAACATATAAACACGCATAGTTTCCACTTTTTGCTATTGGGATCTTCATCATTTCCTCTTTAGTAAGATGTAGCTAAGAGCTGGGTGTGGTCGTGCAGGCCTGTAATCCCAGTACTTGGGAGGCTGACAGGAGGATTGCAGGTTCGAGGCCAACCTTAGAAACTAAGCAAGGCCCTTAGCAACTTAGTAAGACTGTGTTTCAAAATAAAACATAAAATAGGACTGTAGGGAGTGTAGCTCAGAGGCAGAATGCACCTCAGCACCAACGCTCCCCCCTCCACACACACAGTGCAGATACTTAGTTTATCTAAGGGATTTTTGTAGAATTGTGAGTGAAGTCCATCCCAGGCTCACACTTACTAATGCATCATTTGCCAGGAAATCTTCTTAGTCTATGGTGTGAAATGATGTAAGAAGACATACAGCTCATTTATCTACAGTTGAACTTGATGCTATTTCATGGCAATGTAATATTATTCATTGAAATTTGGCATCCAGGCAGAATTAAAGATCTGAGGTCAACAGTTTGCTGGATTTGAAAAGATCTTCTTTGTGTATGGTTCTTCTAGCTGCTCATTCCCAGTAATGGTTGGCCATCTGAGAGGAAAGATCATCATCTCCTCTGTATTTTCTCAGTACTATCTTAGTGCTGTCTGCTATAACATATCTACTTTTTGCTTGGCTATTAGTCTCCTTCCCCAGAATGCCTCCTTCCTCTTTTTTCTACCACAGTAAACAGCACTAGACCCTACCTTGTGTCATCTCCTTTGAGAATCCTTTCCAAAAAAATTTTTTTTTTTTGCGGTACTGGGGATTGAACCCAGGGGCATTCTACCTCCGAGCTACACCCCCAGCCCTATTTTTTATTCTTTATTTTGAAACAGGGTCTCAGTAAGTTGCAGAGAGCCTTACTAAGTAGCAGAGGCTGGCCGCGAACCAGCAATCCTCCTGTCTCGGCCTCCCAAGTACTGGGATTACAAGCGTGCGCCACCACGCCCGGCTCTCCAAAATCTTTTAGAGCAGGAGTCAACAAACTTCTTCTGTAAAGGGCTAGATAGTAGCTGGATACAGGAAAGCACACCTGTAATCTCGGTACTTGAGAGGCTGAGACAGGGGGATTGCAGGTTTGAGGCCAGCCTCAGTAATTTAGCGAGACCCTCAGCATCTTAATAAGACCCTGTTTCAAAATAAAAAAAAAATAGAGGTGGGGGTGTAGTTCAGAGGTCAAATGCCCCTGGGTCCAATCCCCAGTACCACAAAATGGGGGAGGGACTCTATAGTAAATATCTCAGGGTTTGTAAGCTAGTACAGGATGAAAGTTTCATGGATAAGACAAGCATGGATTTGCATGGCTATGTTACCAGAATACTTAATTGACAAAATAGGCCACACTGTAGTTTAATGACACCTTTCCTAAAGAATTAGTGGACCTAAATTCCTGGGCTTTTCAAATTGTAAGGTGGTTGGTTGTTCATTTGGGCCACTTAGAACATAGTTACAGCACACTGTGTCTGTTCCTAGCACATGTTGGGTACTCCATAATTCTCTGCAGAATAAATGGAAGAAAATAGCTGGGCGGGGTGGCACATGCTTGCAACCCCAGTACTTGGGAGGCTGAGACAGGAGGATTGCAGGTTTGCAGCCAGCCTCAGCTACTTAGGCCCTCCGCAAACTTAGTGAGACCCTGTTTCACAATAAAGAATAAAAAATAGGGCTGGGGTGTAGCTTGGAGGTAGAATGCCCCTGGGTTCAATCCCCAGTACCACAAAAAAAAAAAAAAACAAAGAAAAGAAAAGACAGGAAGAAAATGTGATATGGCTAGAGAATTAGAGAAATAGAAACAAGTAAAAAAAATAAATGTGTTCAATTAAGTAAATAATGCCTGTGATGATGACAGATAAAACCCAAACCTTGGTCTCTTAAAACCATAGTTCCGTGTGGAATGGCAAGGTGGAATGGTAGAGTCTGCTCCACACAGTTGTTCTGGGATCCAGGTCCTTCCTTCCAGCTAGTGGCTCCAATACCTGCTCCGTGTCCTCAGAGTCCTCTCCATTCGATTAGGGAAGGAGAACAAGGATCACAGGTGAAGGTTCTTATGGGCCAGAACTACAAATGGCACCCATTACTTTCCCCACTTTCTTTGGGCAAGGATCTCAGTCACAGGCCCCAGTCAGCCACAGGGAGGCTGAGAAATGAATTCCAGCTCTGTGCCTGAGAAGAAGAGAGAATATATGGCTGTTGGCGAACACTATCACTCCAGTTTGGGATGCATTACAAGAAGGCATAAAGGGAAAAAGCAATTTAGAGAAAACAGTCAAAAGACACTTCCCAGGAGAAAAAGCAGCATTTTCTATGATGGCGTACATGTTAATTTTTTCAATAGAACTTTGCTGTCATGTGCAAATACACAAATAATCTTAGATAAATACAATGGTGTGCTAATGTGGGAGGCAAAAAACTTGATTGGCTACACTCCAAGATACACTAAAACACTGTGGCAGGTGTATGTGAACACACCCGCCCTGGGTCTGGGTGAGGTTCCTGGCATAAGTTTGGTTATTTTAAAGCCCAACGTTCAATTATCAGTCTCCTGAAAACAATTTTATACTAATTTAGTTTCAATTACACTGAGTCTCTTTCTCAGTAGCTGCAATTATGTCCTTCAAAAATAATCCCACTGGACATTTCTCAGAGTTATTGAGAGTGATTTCTTATCAGAGTGGGTGGGAAGTAGGAGTAGGGATGAAAAGGTGGAGGTTTTGCAAATAATAAAGTACTTTTAGAGTACCGCATGAAAAAAAGACATTGAAAATGCAAGAGTATGCGGTTATTATAATATTATTGTTGTCATTATTTTAGTTTATTTGTTGCAGTAGAATTGCTTACAGAGTTGAAAAGCCAGTAATGGTACATGCTGAAGAGAGATTAATCCAGGAGACCTTTCCTTTATTAAGGGATTACAGACCAGCTGTTTTCCTGGTGATACAAAAAGTATTGTGAATCCCTTCTACAATTGTACCTTTTCTAAAAGTCTGTTTTCAAGTGAACTTTCCAGTAGAGAAGATAATTTGGTGAGTGCTGCAATTTAGTGTGACTTCCTGGGACTGAATTCCTGTTGTCTTGTGGCGGTTTGTGGAGCACATGAAAAATATCTGAAATTAGATTTAGGCTCCTGAGCTGAGACCACTTGAGGAAACCACCAAAGGGGTCATGAAAAAAGAAGGAAGAGGCATTTACAGAAGGAAGAGGCATCTCGACTCAAGCTACATTCCTTAAACAGGCCCTCCATTTCTTCCCCGACAGCTTTGGAAGTACCTAGCACCTGGTATCACTCCATCTTCTCCAAGACCACCTGCATTTCACAATTGCCATCATGAATCTGGCTCCCCAGGTTGGGGTATGAGCCTCCCCACTGCCACAGAGCATGGATATACTCAGCTCCGTACTCATGCTTACATGCTTAGACGTTGGGCAGAACCATTTGTCATGACTTGTATTCTGCCCTGTATTTTCTCTGAGGATGTGAGTTACTCTGGCTGACGATGAAGAATGAAGAAAAAGCAGGTGTAGTGGGGCTGAGTGTGGGCTATATGTTTGTTTTCACGGTTGTCAAATTTTCCTTTTTTATATATTCAAGGAATTTGCATGGGTATCTACGAATATAACATTTACCATTATAAAAAATTAAAATTAGCCAGGGGTAGTGGCACATGCCTGTAATCCCAGTACTTGGTAGGTAGGTTGAGACAGGAGGATGGCAGGTTAAAGGACAGCCTCAGCAACTTAGCGAGACTCTCCGCAACCTAGCAGGACCCTGCTTTCAAATAAAAAATAAAATAGGGCTGGGGGTATATAGCTCAGAGGTAGAATGCCCCTAGGTTCAATCCCCAGTACCACAAAACAATTGCATATTTACTTATGTGTACTATAAATTGGTAATTTTGCTAATCAAAGAAAGAAAACACCATTATTAATAGCTAGTTGAGAAGTGATTTTACATTGAAAAGTAGAAATTCGTAGGAAGACTTCTCTTTTGTGTGTATATGGTAGTGGGGATTGAACCCAGGGGCATTCTACCTCTGAGTTACACCCCAAGCCCTTTTTTTTTTGTTGTTTATTTTGAAACATGGTCTCACTAAGTTACTGCACACTGGCCTTGAACTTGAACCTGTGATCCTAAACTCTGTCCTATTCTTTTTTTTTTTTTTATGGTACTGGGGATTGAACCCAGAGGCATTCTACCACTGAGCTACATCCCCAGAATTTTTTTTATTATTGTTTTGAGACAGAGTCTCACTAAATTGTTGAGGCTGCCCTTGAAATTGTGATCCTCCTGTCTCAGCCTCCCAAGTACAGGCATGCACCACCATGCCCAACTCACAGGAAAACTTCTAATATTCACCGGGCACTTGCAAACACAGTAACCTCTCAATCAATCAGCCATTTGTAATGACTGTATATTTACCATGTGCCAGGCATGGTTTTTTAATAACTCTATGATATAATAGCTATAATGTAGACATTATGGTTCTCACACTATAGATGAAAAAAAACCCGAGGAACCAAAGATTTATGGCTCTTGTCTATGTATGCAAAGTGAGCTCGTAGTCAGGATCACTCTCAGCTGAATGGACCCGGGACACTGCTGGGTAGGCTCTCTTATGCTCTGTTGCCCACCAACTTAGCATACGAGTTCATTTCCCTATACTCCACCCATTTAGGTGCGTTTTTCCAGGGTATACATCCTTATATGACACCCACAGCTTTTCTTTTCCTGTTCAGGCAGCAGCCCTAGATCCAGGTAGAGAGGGGGACATCTTCACAGAGGAGGTTCTGATGTCTGTAGCTATGCTGAGTCAGGGTATTTGGAAGCTATAAGGAATCTTTAGTCAAGTGGCCAGAGGGGAAATAAAGGGCCACCTCCCTTCTTCAAATGCCCCCAAAGAGTTCTGGAGCTATTAGGTAGGAGGGCGATCTTGGAGCAAGTTGAAGAAATGATTTATTGAGAATAATTAATCCACAGGTAACTACTCATTTATGCATTTATGCATACCCAGCACATTTGGATTTTCGTATTCAAATGTATTAAATTTATAATATAGCTTATATTATTTTTGAATACTTTGTATTTAATAAACAGAGACTTTCCAGCATTGTGGTTGTACTGAGCAAATGAAACTCATCACAGCTCTGATGTTTCTGCCCCTTTTGCACAAGGAATAAGAGAAGTAATAGACTAGGACCTGCAGCAGGAATTCTTTGAGCTTTGGCTTTGTTCCATCCTATAGGAAAGTTTTTGGAGATGGACCTGTGGAAGCCTAAGACATATGATGTGGGCTGTTCAGGTCAGGAAGACTGATGTTGAAGAAGTGTTCATATTGATGAAAGTAGTCTCTCCCAGTGGTCAGGATTGGAAGACCATGTGCTTATTCCAATGTTCTCACCACAGCTAATCAAATTTTCTATAATATGTTTTATAGAGTCTGATAAATATTCTTTCCAATTGTAACATATCATTGTAACATATCATTACCCTTTTTTAAAAAGAGTTCATTTTTTAGTAGGAAGAAATAATCAAGAGCCAAATCTGAAGACAAATATGAGCAATAAAAAAGTGATAAGACTTTTGGTATAACACAGGGTGTGGCTATAATAATAAGATTAAGTTTAATGATGTAAACTCATTGCTCTGAAGGAAATTTCCAAGAAGCAAATACTACAAGAGCAACAAAAACTGCATACAAATGTGACAGCATTGAGTTTGTGGTCTTGAGGTAGCCACCTGACCCAATAGCAATTGTTTGTATGTTTGAATTCTCTTAAGGGTGTTTACAAGACTCATTTTTATATTTTATAGGCAAATGATGTATGGGCCATATCTTTCTTTTTTGTATTTCACATGTAATCTTTCACCTTTAAGGAGCATTTAGAATGGGTGAGACTAATGCAAGTTTACTCTGAACCAAAAATAATTCATAAAGTTCTCTTGGTAGTTTCATATATGAGTAGCAACTCTTTTCCCCATAATGCAGAAGGAGGAAAAAGGGTATGCCTCAAGCTTCTTTAGTACAACTTCAACTTTATTACTGCTCATAGATCTCAGACTTCATTGGGGTATTCTGTGCTTTTGAATAGCTAGGTTGGTAATAGAAAGGTTTGCAGTCCGTGCTTGTTAACTCTGGGCTCAGTTTAGGAACTTGTGTTTGGTTCCCAGGTGACATGGTAGAGAGGAAAGCTCTGGCCTCAGACTTGACACACTGGAGTAAAGTTGTTCCTATCTGTTTGTTATTGCTAGATTTGTGATGTTGAATAGTTACTCTGTCTCTCTGGGTTTCGGTATTTACACTGTTAAAATAAAATGCATGAACTACAAGATGTCTAAAAGCTTCACTTACTTCTAACCTTCAGTGGCTTGTTATTCCCTAAAGCCACAAATTGGGTATTTTGTGGTTTTGACAACACAGATATCATAAGACATTTCCCTACTTGGCATCTGGCTTTCAAGAAGGAGAAAACTTTCTTATTTTGCTTCCCCTCATGTTCAAATGGGGAGAGGGAATGACTTAGCCAAGCACTCACACAATCATTATTCTTATAGTGAGAGTAGCTAACTCCTGATCCAGGGCTCTTTCCCTGTATCACAAAGCTATGCAATTATAGCAAAATATTTGCTGAGAGTAACTCAATATAATTGTTTAGATGAACAGAAAACCTTTGTAAATTCAGACATCATTGCAAATAAATATAACTGCTCCTATTTCTGGTTTCAATGAGTTTCAGGACTCAACACTTATATTGAGGACCACTCAACCTGTGTTTAAGAACCACTGATTTACATTATCCTGGGACCAACCATAGGTATTCTATCACCAGATTGCAATTCTGGGCTAATACATCATGAATTGGTGGGAAAGATTCACTGACTGCCAAAGGTTTGAGCGCCTCTTTCCTCCTGAAGTGTTTTTTGTTTGTTTGTTTGTTTGTTTTGCGGTACTGGGGATTGAACCCAGGGGAGTTTACCTCCGAGTTACACCCCCTGCCCTATTTTTTATACTTTATTTTGAAACCAGGTCTCATGAAGTTGCAGAGGGCCTCACTAAGTAGCTGAGGCTGGCCGCGAACCCAGATCCTCCGGTCTCCGCCTCCCAAGTACTGGGATTACAAGCATGTGCCACCACGCCTGGCTCCTCCTGAAGTGTTTACTGGGAAGTGGCAGCACTTTTGCATCCAGGAGGTATGTGTCATGTGACTACTTCTGATCAATAGAATATATGTGGACATTTTGATTAGCACTTGTGCCTAAAGTTGGGTATGTATCAAATATGCCTGTTTTCATAATTTCCCCCACCTTCTCCAGTGACCTTGGAGGCCACGTTTTTAAAATGGCAGCATCACAAGATAGAAGAATCCTTGATGCCTGAGTCATGGAAGCAGCCAGGAGAGCTGTCCAACTCTGAACACCTGCACTGTATTTTTGTGATTAAGAAACAAATTTTTATCATCTTACATAATTGAAATTTACGGTTATTTGTTAGAGCAGCTAATCCACCTTGGCATACAAGAATAGCATCCTACACAGGAAGATAGAGAAAAATGGGTGTGTTGGCTCTTTGGATTTCTTCCTGGAACCAAGGAATGATACTGTCTTGCAGACCATAATTTCTTGGTGTTATTTTGCAATATGTAAGTTGCTCCAAGCTCTGATTTCTCATAAATCCTGCGCTTGGTTGCGTGAAGAGCATGGTGACCTAGTTCGTGTAAATGGATTTTACCCATATAAGAACAAGTTAATAAGATAAACAAGAGCCATATTTTGGGTGGAGATATTCATTCATTCATCTAACAAGTATTTTCTTTATTGAGTTTATTTTCATGTGTTTTAAAATGTACCTGGGATTTGTTTTAATGAAGTGACAGACATGGAGACCAATGGCCTTTGAAAGAGGAATTTACTGCTTAGCGTCCCCCAAAGGATGAAGCACACTGTTCTATGGGGGGGCACCAGGAAGGCCCAGGGGAAGACAGAGTAAGGGGAGAGTCTGGCAACAGTCTGTATTTCCATTTTCAAGGGGATCAGCAAGGGAAACTGTGTGGGGGTCTTGGATTGAACAATTTGATTCTTTGGGCAGGCTCTAGGCTAGAGAAGTGACCTCTCGTGACCCAGTACCTGGCTCTGAGATGACTTACAGCAGGGGGATAATGTTCCAGACTGCAAAAGCCTGAGAAAAAGAGGCAGATGGAATATGGATGCTGGATTAATGGGTTTGCTGATGACAGGTGTACTCAAAGCCAGGTTATTTAGTGTCTTATGGATTAACTAACGTCTCCCTGGTCTACAAGGCCCTAAAATGTCAACCCATCATTAAATATGGAAAATAAAAAGCACAGTTAATAGAAAAGGTACCAGACATATGCAAAAAATAAAATGCTAGGGTTTATGTAAATCAAAATTGGCTGAATAATTACAAAGATACAGGTTTATCTAAGATTTAATAGCCACTGTTTGGTATCCTTTTACCCTACACATCCGAAGTTATTTTGATGACTACATTTTTTTTTTTTTTTTTGGTACCAGGGATTGAACGCAGGGGCATTCTACCTCCGCGCTACATCCCCGGTCCTATTTTTTATACTTTATTTTGAAACCAGGTCTCACGAAGTTGCGGAGGGCCTCACTAAGGAGAGAGAGAGAGCTGAGGCTGGCCGCGAACCCGGATCCTCCGGTCTCCGCCTCCCAAAGTACTGGGATTACAAGCGTGCGCCACCGTGCCCAGCCTTGATGACTACATTTCTAATAGAATTATTCATATCTATATCTATATATATCAAGTTGCTTCAATTAAAATAAAGTCATGAGTATTTCAAATTATTATAAGGAGGTCCTTGAAAAATTGTCTGAGTACTTTGGGATTTAAGTTAGAGTAGTCACTGCAATATAAACCTGAAAACTATGCAACATCTACTGTGGTTCTGAAAGTTAAATGCAATTCCCCAATAAGTATTTGCAATCTCCCCTTTCCATAAAGAACAGTATTCTAAAATAAAGTCCAATGCTTAAAATTTTTCAGGGGTTCCCCGTTTCTATTGCCAACATTTTCACTTTCAATCATTTGAAGATCACCTTCTCAGCTTTTGCTGTGTCAGTGCAGTACCTCTTTTGGTGTAGTCTTATTATTTTTTTCTACAGATCACCTCACCACGGTGCTCTCTATGTTACCTTCATCTTAAGTCAGTTTTATATGCTTTTCTTTTCCTAGTTTGCACCAAAAGCAATGTATTGCTACTAAAAGCCTTTAAAACAACCTGGGGTACCATGTAGCAACACACTGATTTCCACCAGTGGTTCCATGCCACCGTTTGGGAAATCCCATCTGGAAAGATGATATTCAAACCACTGAGCTCATTATGGTCACCGCTCCTCATAAAGAAACCTCCTGGCTCCCTCTTTTCTATGATCCTCTTCAATGGTTCAGGCATCTGTCATAATAACCTTCCTTAATTTGCAGGCTGTGGTATACTTTGTCTTGCTCCCATGCCTGCCTGGACAGGTTCTGCGCCTTCAATAGCGCAGTCTCCCTCTGAAATGTCTCTGTGGCTCTGTGTCTGTGCAAAGGCTTTTCTCTAAGTTCTCCCTCTTCCCAGCCCCACCCTGCACTGCTCCAATTGCTGCTTCTCTATTGTTGGTGTTTGTCTTTATATTCAGTGCCTTTAGGATGATATGTAACTATTATTTTTCACTAGGGTTCAGTACATCCTTATCTTCGATGCCCTTGGGGGCTCTTTGGTTTCCATTTCTCAACCTGGTGGGCCAATCCTATCCCATCCCACTCAACTTTTGTGCCAGGTTCCCATAACCCTGGCCATGGTACAGCACTGCAGACTACCCTGCTTACTCACAGTGAAAGCAAGGCTTGTCTACACTGTTTTCTCTGCCTGGAAACCCTTCTTCTTTCTGGCCTTCTGGTGGGCTCCTATTTAGCTTTCAAAACTTGCTTTCATTCTTGCTACCTCCTAGAAGCCTTCTTTGTCCTCTCTAGGCAGAGTTAACTCTTTTCCTGTTCTGCTGTCTTATAGTACTTACTATAGTTGTGATTATCGGCCAAATTACCTGTGTCCCTGTTTGAGGAGAAGGCAAGGAATTTACTTGAGTTGTCTTTGTTTCCCCAGCACTTAAAGCAGTGTCTCAGACATTGATGGTATTTAAATGATGTTTGATGAATACATTTATAAACCAGTAAACTGAAAATGTACTGGTTTATTGATGTGCTTTCGAATAGGTCTTTGGATTAATTTAGTTCCTGGGTATGACACAAGAATAGGAGAAATGCTCCTATAATAAAGTAAAGTGAGGACTAAATGGCCATTGAGCACCCACTCCACTCTCTCATCCCTCATCCCTGTCCCCACTCCAGGGTACAGGAGACCCATGTCTCCGATGGATGTAGAAGATGGATGTAGAAGATGGAGCAGGAAGCAACCTGTGACCCAGGGGTAAAATGTCACATTCACACCCAATCCCCAGAGATCCACTAAACTAAGTCCTGTAAAGAATTTTGATATGGCTAAGCACTAGGAAAAACACTGGGTATTGACACAGTACATTTTCCCCCTGTTTAAGCTGCAGAAGGGAAAAGAAATGTGAAAAGGGGGAAAAAGCCAAAATTAAATAAGCCAGCTGGTTGAACTTCTCTTTTTACATATTTTCCATTGCAATCCTCTCTTAGTCATAGAGGCTTTCTCAACCACTTTACTGCTTTTTCATCTGGCTGAAATTTTTCAACCTTTTCTACATTAGGAAAAACAAGAAAGAAAAAACCCCACAGAATTAAAGGTTGAGTAGATTGTGCCTTTAGACTCTGTTTACCTTCTTTTTCCTTCCCACTGACACACACACACACACACACACACACACACACACACACACATGCTATCCAACTGTGCTTGGTTAAAACCAGTTTCTGATAACAGCTACCCAGAAACAAGATCTCTGCTCTTTTTTTTGAGGAACAAAGCCCATCTTTCTTGAGATGCCAAATCTATTAGATGTCACCCCCACTCCAGCTGCCTGCCAGGGCGGCTCTGCACTCCCAGCCTACTTGCAGAGGGGCTTCCTGAGAAGCCAGGGGACCACTGCTGAGCAACAATCCCTCCTTATGGAGCAGCAAACAGACAAGGCCTAATTTTATTGAACTCTTCCACCCCTGTTTCGTCCTTAGAATGAATGTTTTGATTCCAGGCTGCTAGGGGGAAGAGGAGGGTAAGGAAGGCTCCTTTTCACGTTGTCATTCTCAGTCCTTAAAAATAAAAGAGAGAAGTGTTCCCTGGGGAATTTGGTTTAGTAATTTTGCTCCAGTCTTGAGTAGCAACCAAAAAAAAAAAAAAAAACCCCAAAAACGTTGTGTTGTGTGTGTGTGTGTGTGTGTGTGTGTGTGTGTGTGGTGTGCTGAGCAATTACATTTTAAGAGGGGTTGCTCAATGAAAGAGTCCACTCTCCCTTTCTTTGAGAGGCTGAGTGATTCCCTCAGCAGAGGAGAATCTGGCTGGCATTGTTCCCGCACAACGTGCACTGGATGAACCAGCCAATGAAGGGGACTTGGGACACTTGTGACAGTTCGGCATTTCCAAGTGTGTAAAAATAATGTTAACTCCTTCCAAGACTCTGGGAGGAAGCCGCATGCTCTGTTCAGCCGTCAGACAGGGACCACCAGAAAATGCTCTCTGCCCAGTGAGATGGAGAAATTCCTTTCTACAACACCTCCTACCAGGTTAGGGGTAGCTTATTTGCATGGAGCTCAAAGGTAACCCCAGCTTGGTATTTTCCAGATTGCATTCTGGAAATGTAGGTCCTCTAAATCCACTGCTTTAGGAGTTTCCTCTTAAGCCTTTCTTTTTGCAAAAGTGAGCGAGGGAGAAGTAAATCAAAGCTTTGAGCCGGGCCTGCTAGGCTGCCCCTGAGCCTGAGGCTCAAAGGAGATACTGCTCTCCCTCTCTTTCTCTCACTAACAAAAGGGCCTCTAATCCTGATTTCCTTACACAAAAACAAAGTGTAAACCCGGCCCAGGGACTGGAAATAAAACAGATGCCTGAGGAGCAGCTGGCACATTAATACCCCGAAAGCAATAGCTGGCACCCACCCTCAAGCCAATCACCCTGTCTCCATGGGGGCTGGGGATGGATTTCGTTTTGCAACAACACAATGAAGTATATTTTTTAACAAATAAACACAATTTTGGCAGAAGCATAGGCATCTTTAGCCAGTAAATACTTTGTGTATTAGCTCTGGGCTCTCCATCCCCCATCCATTCCCCCAACCATTACCCCCAACATGAGTCAAATGAAAGCTGGACAAAGACGTGCACTCCCACAAATGCTCTGAGTCAGAAGAGATGCCTGTGCTCCCACTTTACAACCAAATGTTACCTCTCCCGGGTAGCCACTACCTAAACAACCCTGGGAGGTAATTAGTGCACATTTTCTGAACTCTTGAATCTTGCCTAATAGATAGCCATGTTTGTATATATATATATATATATATTTCTTTTTTGGTACTGCAGGCTGAACCTGGAGTATTCTACCTCTGAGCTATACTTCCAGCTCTATTTTATTTTTTATTTTGAAACAGTGTCTCACTAAGTTGCTGAGACTGGCCTGGTACCTGCAATCCTCCTGTCTCAGCCTCCCAGGTACTGGGATTACAGATGTGTGCCACCACACCCGGCTGCCATGTGGGTATTTAATCCTCACTTTCTGAACTCTGTCTCTAGTGTGCTTCACCTTTTTTCAAAGTAAACTTAACCCAAACTTCTAAGAAATCAAAGGCAGGCTAAGTAAAGAGTTGCTTAGGAGAGCACAACTCTTCTTTGAATGTCTTGGGGTCAGTGTCCCAAGGATTCTTTGGGGCCCACAAAGAACATGATTCAGGAATGCAGCCAGCTTTTCATAGTACCTTGGCCAGACCCATGCTGGGAATTCGCAGCTGCTGTGTGTAGGCTCCAGGGGAGATTTACTGGGAAAGAGTAAGTTTTAGTTAATTCCAACAGCTCGTGAAGTCATATGCAACTATCACCCAAGGGTCCAGATCTTTCTCTAAGGGCGAGATAACTGAGAGAGAAGTGAGAAGAGGATGCTGAAAGTGGGAAAAAGAATCGCACAAGAGAAAGAACATTCACATGGGATTCAGGCTGCAAACAGGGAAAATCCCAGAGAAAGAATCCCTTCTCTTTTTTCTGAATGCTACTCTCAGCTGCCCGTGGCTCAAAGCCGCTCATAATTGAGGTTTGAATTGGCGTGCTTCCCTGGGCTGCGGAGTGTGATCACACTTAATTTCAACTAGCAAAGTCCATTTCAACCCATATTTTCACACTAAGAGGGGGACTCTGAATAATAGCTGTACTGGGGCTGGTTGGAATGACTTGCCAGCTGACATGAATGCTACTTTTTAAAAAGACAATGTATTTAATAATTCAGAAACAGCCTTTCTGTTTGTTTTTCTGTTTATAAAAATGTTTATTAAAAGTATTCAAGTATTACAGAATATATAATATAGATAAATAGAGCAGAGAAAAGCTCAGCGGAAACAGCCTTTTTCTGACCCTAGAACTACTTCAGGGTTCTGTCAAGGGCATCTCTTTGAATAAGCTGGTGAGAAAAGACTATTGTCTCTAGTTGTTCCCTCCTGGGTCCAACTCACTGTCTCTCTTGGGGTGTGTCACCCAGCCCACCCTAAGCCTGTTAAAACCTCCAGCTTCCCTTCAGTTCCTGACACCTTGGCTTCAAAGGCTGATTTGACTTTTGTTGTCTTCCTAGTTTCTGACCAAGCCTTCTCTGAGTTGCTCTGGTTTCCTTTCAGATCTCGGAATCTGAATATTTCCCCTAGGTTTGGTTCGGGTTGTTATCACAGGAAGCTTTTGTCCAGTGAAGCCTGACTCTCCTGAGGCCTAGGGTCTGCACAGCAGTTCTAGGTGTCAAGACAGAGATAGAACAACTTGCAGAGAAAAATTGGGACCCATCTCCTCTCCTGCTTCCCAGCAGACTCCCCAAGTCTCATTGCCTTGTGTTGCGTGTTCCATGCACATTCCTAACAGAGATGGGAATGAGTACTATTGGCTTAGACCAGTCAGGATCCACCCTCTGGATCAAGGAAGCACGTACTGAAGGTGAGGTGGGGTGCAGCTGACCACATGGGGATTTGGTTGGGAAGCTCACGGTGGGGAAGGGCTATTGGAAACCAACAGTGTGTACTGATACTGCTCTTCTTTGTCTTTCCTTGGAAACTCATGGACTCTCTGGATTTTAGCTTCCTCTATGAATATTATTACAAATTATTTTTGGCCAAGACCTCTCTTGATCTTCAGCTACACATTCACTTTCATTCTTTCAATGTTGTTGTTTTTTTTTGCGGTACTGGGGATTGAACCCAGGGGCGTTCTACCTCCGCGCTACACCCCCGGCCCTATTTTTTATACTTTATTTTGAAACCAGGTCTCACGAAGTTGCAGAGGGCCTCACTAAGTAGAGAGAGAGAGAGAGAGAGACAGGGAGAGAGAGAGAGAGAGAGATAGAGAGAGAGAGAGCTGAGGCTGGCCGCGAACCCGGATCCTCTGGTCTTTGCCTCCCAAAGTACTGAGATTACAAGCGTGTGCCACCACGCCCGGCTCATTCTTCAATGTTAGTACCACTGATCTTGTGTGTGGTTGATTCTCATCTTCTCTTTCCTCTCATCCCCTTCCTTCAAACTGGGTCTTTCTCCTGATATGTCTATTTCTGTTTATGGGAGTATCATTCTTTTTACCATTTAGGGTTTTCTTTATAACTTCCCTTTCCCTAGTCTACATCAGATTAATCATCAAGGTCTGTCGATTCTTCCTTTGAGGGATTTCTCTGAATCCTCTTTTTTCTTCCCTTTTCCCACCGTCGCTCATTTAAGACGTTGTTACCATCTGCCTAAACCATCAGCTTGGCAGCCTCTCTTCTTTCAGTCTCTTCCCCTCTAATCCACATTGTAGACAGACACCAGATAAATCTTCCCAAACAACCCTTCACTCATGTCACTCCTTTACTCAAAAACCTATACTCCTATTATCTGGAGAGTTAGTACAAATTACTCAGTTACATTTTCTTTTTTTTTTTTAACTTTTTATGTTCATTTATTGGTGCATTGTAAATTATAATTATACATTTTGATATATGTCAGGGTATGAACATCATACATGCACACATTGCACATTTAGCCCTCCCTCCAATCCCACCCTATTCCCTCCCCCTTCCCTCCCTTTCATGCTCCAGATAGTGATTGAGTTTTATAGGTTTGTGTA
>PVJS01001579.1:0-95277 GCA_004027185.1 Glis glis
AAAAAAAAAAAAAAAAAAAAAAAGGAGAAGCCTGAATGAGTCCAAACCCTTAATCACAATGGCTCCTCTCCACACCTGAGATGCTTAATGTAAATAGGGTGGGTGAGGAGGATAAAGGTCAGACCCCACGGCCTATCTGTTGCCAGGGAAACTGAGGACTAAGAGGAAGTCCTGCCCTCCACTGTGCAACCCTACCTACCCCCTCCTATAAAAGAACTGAGAAAGCACACAGGATCTCTCTTGCTTGCTTGGATGGATGGACGCATGCAGACAGACTCGCTCTCCCCTTCTTGAGATGGCCCCCCAACCTGTATCCCCACCTTTCTTAAATTAATTAAACCTTTGCCTTTTTCTGATGGCATGTGTTGAAATTCTTTTTCATCATGGAGGCCAAGGACTCCTCAGAATTAGCGTGTCTCCCCATGACAAGTCCCTGATCATCCTTACCTCCAACTGACATCCACTATTTTTTTCTTTTCTCTCTCTCTCTCTCTCTCTCTCTTTCTCTCTCTCTCTCTCTCTTTCTCTCCTCTTTCCTTCTTTTGACTGGGGGCTGAACTCAGGGACATTAACAATCTACCTCCAAGCTACACCTCAGCCCTATTTTATTTTTTATTTTGAGACAGGGTCTCACTAAGTTGCTGAGACTGTCCTCAAACCTGCAATCCTCCTGTCTCAGCTTCCCAAGTACTGGCATTACAGGCATGTGCCACCACGCCTGGTCTGGCTTGCACTATCTACCTCCTATCTCTTTAACTCATCTTTTATATTTTCTTTCTATTTTTTCAGTGCTGGGGATTGAACCCAGGGGCGTTCTACCTCCGAGCTACACCCCCAGCCCTATTTTTTATTCTTTATTTTGAAGCAGGGTCTCACTAAGTTGCGGAGGGCCTCAGTAAGTAGCTGAGGCTGGCTGTGAACCTGGATCCTCCTGTCTCAGCCTCCCAAGTACTGGGATTACAAGCATGTGCCACCATGCCCAGCTTCCTTCTATTTTTCTGAAAGAGAGATGTATCATATTTCTCCCCTGCTCAAAAATCTATAGTGGCTCATTAATGCCATTTTTTTAAGTTGAAACTCTGACATTCAAGTTCCTTCTCCAGTTAGTCCCTACCTACTTTAGTGCCTTCATCTCCTGTCACTCCCCACCATTTCCTTCATTATTTCGTTACATATATATACATTTTCCCCAGATGTATCAGGACATTTCTCAATTTCACCTGTCTAGCAAAATCCAAATGACCTTTCAAGACCTCTCTCAAATGCCCCTCCTTTTATGGAAAGCTCGTTGATCTGCAGACAGAATGAACCAGTCCTTCTGTGCTTCTGTGCTATTTTATTCACATTCTTATTATGCCCTGGGTCTTTGTTCAGGTTCCCAGAAGCACGCTCTGACATGAGGATGTGTAGGGAAGGGTTCTGTTAAGAAACCACTCCCAGGCCGGGTGTGGTGGCGCACGCTTGTAATCCCAGTACTTTGGGAGGCAGAGACCAGAGGATCCCGGTTCGCGGCCAGCCTCAGCTCTTCTCTCTCTCCCTCTCTCTCTCTCCCTCTCTCTCTCTCTCTCTTTCTCTCCCTCTCTCTCCCTGTCTCTCTCTCTCTCTACCTAGTGAGGCCCTCCGCAACTTCGTGAGACCCGGTTTCAAAATAAAAGTATAAAAAATAGGGCCGGGGGTGTAGCGCGGAGGTAGAATGCCCCTGCGTTCAACCTCCGGTACCGCAAAAAAAAAAAAAAAAGAAAGAAAAAAAGAAACCACTCCCAGAGGAGACCAGCAGGCGACCAAAGGAAGTGGGACAGGGAAGGGAAAGAGACTAAGCAAGCAAAGCTGAGAATCCACTCACAGTCTCCAGGGAGTGGGTCAGCCTGATTCCTTAGGGAAATGCCGGACATTAATTAATGTCCCTCTGTAAGGCAGGGGACTGAGATTTCTTACTCCCAGGCTGAGCGGTGCCTGGGTAGTGCTCAGCTCCTGAGCATTCCTGCCCTCTGCACATGTGCACACTAGCTCGAGAGCAGCCACTGCAGGAGAGTGGCAGCTGCAGGCCCACGGAAGCAAAGCACATCAGGGCTGCTGGAGAAGTGCGAGGAAATGGTAAAAGGGATCTTAGAGCCTTTGGGAGGAGGCAGTGTCAGCCCTAAGCCTTCCTATAGTCTGCCTTGAGTCCACCTAATCTCCTCCCCCAGCCAGTGGCTGGTGAACCACCTGGAGGCCAAGATTGCTTCCCAGCCATCCTCACATCCCTCATGGGTGGGGTCTCGCTTTGCACCCGGCAAGTGCTTACACCGCATGTATCGATCTGAACTGAATACTCCTTTGCAACATTCTGCTGCTACTGATCACTTTGCTAAATAAAATTTTTTTTCTAGCTTGTTTTAGTGTAGTAATAAAAGATATAGCTTCTGGAGTTTCAAAACCCAAGGCTCAACTTTTCACCTTGCACTTTTCTTCCTGGGGCAACAACGTGCTCAGCACATCTCTTCCTGAATTCCAAGACAGGCTGCTTGCTCTGTGCAGTCAAGAATGCCAACCCAAGAAGCATTTTTGAAAGATCACAGTCAGCATCCTTGCCAAAAGAAGAAGTTCTTGGCACACGAAGAACCTGGTTCAATATGAGACACCAGATGGTGATTTCAACTTCAGCTACATTCCTGCTGAAAAGTGTTTGAACTGCAGATGAGAAAAGCTTCTATGACAAATTTCCAAGTGTTAGAAGCTTCAGAGGGAAATGGCAAGTGTTGATACTCGCTTCCCCCCCCCCCCACCAACCACATGCACACATAACATAGATCTACTCCTTGCATCTGGTCGCCAAAATCCCCACCAAGATGCCTTTGCTTCTGAAGAAGCCTATAGAGCCCAATGTGATTTTACCAATTTTAAAGGGTACCATTTGATGAACATGTAGTGCTTTTTCAAAGCGTGGGCCCCCTCAGCATGAGAGAGAGCCCTCTTTCCTCTACACCAAAAGGACCATCACTAAGCTAATTGATAATCTGTGTGTCTCCCCTCCCTCAATACCTTCAAATTACAGGGGATATAAGTGAAGCATAAACTAATCATGCTCTGCTCGGATGCCCTTTGGGTCCCTTTAACTGGTTCTGTGTGTCCATGCCTCAGCTCAGTGTGCTTTGCTTCCTAATGATTGGTTCTTGCAACCATCTTCAGAGGACTGCTCTTGGACCACTGGAGTTTTGTCTATTTGCACTGAAAGCTGGATGCTCCTGGAGATACCAACAGCCAATGACGTATCAGTACAGGAGACTGTAAGCCCAGCTCCCCTGATGCAGGTCAGGGCAAACTCTGAGACTGATGGATGCTCCAGAGCTCCACTTGACATCAGGTTGAGTCTGGGACAGTGCCGGCAATAACACGCTGGCTTGGTTCCTTCACTTCTTCTTTTCTGGTCTTGCTCTCCCCCACCCCCATACCCCCTTACTGGTTTCTCCTAGGAGCATGTCTTTAATAAAACTCTTGCATACAAATCCTCATCTCAGGGTTGGCTTCTGGCAGAATAGACCTAAGATGATTCTGGGCAATGGGAGAATTCAAGGAATTTCATGCTAATAGAGAAAAGGGCAATTCTTTCTAGAACAAGGATGTATACATACTACCAATCAAGATCTCAGACAGAAATTGTGAATAAACTCCAACTAGGCTTTTTTTTTTTTTTTTTTTTTTGTACTGGGGATGGAACCCTGCCTGGGGCATTCTACCTCTGAGCTAAACTCCTGGACTTTTTTTTTTTATTAAAACAGGGTCTAAGTAAGTTGCTGAGTCTGGCCTTGAATCTGCAATCATCCTGTCTCAGCCTCCCAAGTATTGGAATTACAGGCATGTGCCACCACACCCAGCTTTCAAACTAGACATTTAGAGGCTAGTTAATAATAAAAGGACTATTTACAAAGGTTTGGGTGGGTGCAGAGAAAAGAGGACAGTGCCTGCCAAGAAACTCGTGATGGGGTATCATGACCAACCTGAGACCTCACTGGCAAGAGGAGGTCATGGCTTTGTGAGCTGGTGACAGAGAGGGCTGTGTGACAGGGGCTGGTCTCTTCAGCCAATCTACAAAGACCCTATGGTGAGTAAGCTGGGCAAATAAATACCTCTCATGTTCCTGCTTCTTTCCAATTTTTTGCCAGTGACCTCTGTAAGTGGAACCTAATTTGATGCCAGGGTACAAGGGAGCCTGTTAACGTAGTAGCTCTAGGATGTCCTCTTAGAGCACAGATCAGGTGAAGGGCAGAGAGAGGATCTGAAGGGACAAACAGAAGCCATCCAGCACACCTACCTACCTACCTACCTACACACACACACACACACACACACACACACACACACTCCTTGGGCCTGTTCCTGATTTTGACCCTGTTACCAGATACACATAATTAGACACTACTTTTTCTCTCTGCTGATATTGTTTCCTTCTACCTTATTTGTTTGCACCTTGGGGGACCTGGAGATAGACTGCATGATGTGGAAGAAGGGAAACTTAATAATCAAGAACCAGATGAAATAAATTTTTATTAAAGTCTGAGTCTGGCATCTGGGTATCTCAGCCTTAGCTCCAATACATCAGCCTCTCAGATGGAATTTTACGTGGATTGAAAATGGCTCACAGAGCTCGCTGCCATAAAGATTTATCATCACGGTGACCTCAGTATTTTGGTACAAAGAGGCCGAAACGGTATCCTTACAAAACCATGCCCATCCTCTCCTAATTGAAAACAAAATGCAAATCAAAGTTCTTTGTGTTGCTTTCTGTAATTCTGCATCTAATTGCCTTCTCATCAATCCAGGTGCAAAGATGCCTCCATTATTCAGTTTACTCCCAAATGTCCTCATTACTGGAAGCAATGCTCTCTTCGTATTGGCCTCATTCTCTCTTTTTGAATCGGTCATTTTTCCAGCACTTCAGCTTTGGTGTAATTCAAAATATAAGGCACTGCAAAATGTGAAGAGTGGAGGAAAAAAGGTCACTCAGTTATTTCGAGACCTTTGAGATTAATCATGGAAAACAACGTGGTTCCTCGGGATGCTGGCAGGAGCTGATGTGGGTGGGACAGAGGATGGAGGAGGCACAGCACCCCTCCCACACTCCCCTGGAGGACCTGCAGAGCACAACAGCCGCTGCCTCCCTGGTCTCCAGCCCTCTCCCTGCTGGGTACCCTGCAGACGCTGATATAACTGAGCAGAAAACAGGTTGGGCACATTTAACGAACAGTCTACCAGGTTGTCATTTTTAAGTATTAAAATAGGATAGTATATATTGGGCTATTTTCATCTGAAATTTTATTTTTAAAAATGCTTTTGAAGGGCCAAGAGTTTTAGAAGATGGAAATTTTTTAAAATGTTTTCAGCACTGTGCTTTCTTCCGGGGTAGCTATTTGGGTCAGCCATAAACCTGGCCCAGAAGCAAGTGCTGGGAACAGGTCTGGACTCTGGGCTCTGCTACAGCCACTGTGTGATCCTGAGCAAAGCATCAGTGTTTCTTGAACCTGGGTTCCTTTTCAACATAGGAGGAGCCTGTTAGATGAATTCAGAATCCTCTTGTTATTTTAACATTGTACTTACAGGGCAGCCATTAGTCCCCTGTGGCTAGTCTGAACTGCAAGTGAAAAACACAGCAGGTTTCAAAGACTTAGTACAAAAACATATATAAAATATCTCTTTACTTTTAATAGTGATTACATGTTGAAAAGATAATATTTGGGGGCATACTGAATCAAATGAAATATAAAAACTAGCCAGGCATGGTAGTACACACCTGTAATCCCAGTACTTGGGAGGCTGAGACAGGAGGATTGCAGGTTCAAGGCTAGCCTTAGGAACTTAGCAAGGCCCTCTGCAACTTAGGGAGACTCTGTTTCAAAAAATAAAATAGGGTTGGGGTACAGCTCAGAGGTAGAATGCTCCTGGGTTCTATCCCCAGTACCAAAAAATAAAAAATAGGGAGCTGGGCATGGTGGTGCATGCTTGTAATCCCAGTACTTGGGAGGCTGAGACAGGAGGATCCGGGTTCATGGCCAGCCTCAGCTACTTAGTGAGGCCCTCCACAACTTAGTGAGACCCTGTTTCAAAATAAAGAATAAAAATAGGACTGGGGGTGTAGCCCGGAGGTAGAATGCCCCTGGGTTCAATCCCTGGTACTGCCTAAATAAATAAATAAATAAATAAATAAATATAAAAATAAAAAGAGCTGGGGTGTAGCTCAGAGGTAGAATGTTCCTGTGTTTAATCCCCAGCACCAATAAAATAAAATGAAGTGAAATATAAAAATTAACTTTGTGTTTGCTTTTACTTTCTAAAATATAGCTACTAGAAAATTCTGAGCGATACATGTGACTTATATCATATTTATACTGAACAGAACTGGTTAAAGATATGTTTCTGGGTCCCCATTTCTTTTGTGTGTGCATCAAATTCTAAAAAACTCAAACTAGTCTTGTTTGGAAAAAATGCTACATCATTTTCCACTCAACGTTCTCTTTTTAAAAAACGTAAAGATTTCATGTCACATTGGGTAAGTGTTGAGGGAAAGGAACATCAGTGTTTCTTAAACTAAAATTTTATTTCCTTCTCCTTTGAATGAAGCTGGAGTGGCAGCAGTCTTTGGCGCTTTAGAACAGTAGAATCTTCTCAGAGTCCAGCCACATAAAGAACGACAGCGCCAAAAGTGATAATCAGACCCTCTCCATGCACGTTCACACAGCTCGTGTCCATGTGACTGCCACCTAAATGCTCCAAAAACACATGTTCAATAACCACTTCCTGATGTGCTTTAATTTCTAGGTCAAATAAAGGATAGTGGACAGACACAAGGCATCAAATATGCCTCAGACCAACAGCCTAGGTAGGAAGAGCAGAAGAGGGAGGATCTGGAGCAGAGTGGAGGGAGGACAGGATGGCTGTCGGCACTGAGGATACATGCATTTGCAATGACTGGGTAGGGCCTTGAATGTCAAAGAGACCTAGAGCCCAATGTGGAAGGCAGGGGTGTGTGTGTGTGTGTTACTTGGGATTGAATACTCAGGGGCATTCTACCTCCAAGCTATACCCCTAGTCTTTTTTTTTTTTTCGAAACAGGGTCTTGTTAGGTTGCTGAATCTCACTATGTTGCTAGGCTGTCCTCAAACCTGCAATACTATCTCAGCCTTCCAAATACTGGGATTATAGGCTTGTGTCACCACACACGGCTTGAGATACCCGAGGGAAGCTATGTTTTAGGGAAATCATTACCCTCTTTCCTGCCATGCTATATAGTATGTGTGGGCCCCCCAACTGGAGGACCTTATTAGAGTCTAATGCCACCTCACATCATTCCCTTACTCTCTCATGTATAAATATTTTTGCTTCCCCCAAGAAAAAGAATGATACATTCCTCATTCTCAAGGGCAAGAACCAAGATGGGGCCAGACATGGTGGCGCACACCTGGGAGACTGAGAGGCCAGCTTCAGCAACTTAGCAAGACCCTCAGCAACTTAGTGAGACCATGTTTCAAAATGAAAAGGGTTGTGGGCATAGCTCAGTGGTAGACCGCCCCTGGGTTCAATCCCTAGTACTACACAGACACTGACACACACACAAAGGAACCCAGGTTGGTGCTTCTTTTGAACACCAAGACAGTCCTAGGCACAGAGTAGGTGCTCAGTGCTTAAAAAATGTGCTGAATCCACTTCCTCTTCTTTTATACACTTCACAAGAGAAAATGAAGAGAGAATCCCAGGTCCTAATGAGGATCTCCCAGGGGCAAAAAGGGAGTTTTTTTTGTTTTGTTTTGTTTTGTTTTGTTGTTGTTGTTGTTGTTGTACTGGGGATTGAACCCAGAGGCATTCTACCTTTAAGCTACACCCCAGCCCTATTTTTTATCTTTATTTTGAAACAGGGTCTCACTAAGTTGCGGAGGGCCTCACTAAGTAGCTGAGGCTGGCCTTGAACCTGCAATCCTCCTGTCTCAGCCTCCCAAGTACTGGGATTACAAGTGTGTGCCACCACACCCGGCTCATTCCTCTCTTCTCCCTGCCTTTCTTCTTGCTTCCTGGGCTCTTACCACCACCATTTTGCTGCTGAAAGTCCTCGTCTCTAACCTGCAGGTCTGGAACCTGAACTTCCCTTCTTCCTGTCACCACCCAGCAGTCCCTGGGCTGGACTGCAACTGGTTATCTGCTTTAACCAGCTGGCCCTCCCTACCGCAGCTGCACAACTCACCTGAAAACTGTCCTGCTGAGAAATCAAAGACATCCGCTAAGGTTTAGGAAGCGCTGGGTCTTGCTACCAGAGAGACAGAAGAGTTTTTGGCTATTCCGTAAATAAGAAATAACTTACACTCAATTGTGACTTGGAGGGTAGGTTGAGTTTGGTTAGAGCTGTAGTCTTTCCTTGATCAGAAAAACAAACAACAAAACAAAACAAAAACTCTTCAGATCCCAGGAAATTTACAAAGCCTGAATTCATATCCTTTCTTTTCAACTTATTTTTGTTGTTCTGACTCTAAACTGGTAATTTTAAAGTTACTTCAGGAAGAAACAAGGAGTAACATTCTCTTCCCTGGATTGTTTTGTGTGTGTGTGTGTGTGTGTGTTTCTGGGGATTGAACCCAGGGGCATTCTACCTCTGAGCTACACCCCCAGCCCTTTTTATTTTTTATCTTGAAATGGACTCACAAGTTGCTGAGGCTGGCCTCAAACCTGTGATCCTCCTATCTCAGCCTCCTAAGTATTAGATTATAGGCTTGCACCATGCCTCACCATACCTGGCTACTTAACTCTTTAAGAGCTTTAAAAGCCAGGTGTGGTGGCGCACGCTTGTAATCCCAGTACTTGGGAGGCTGAGACTGGAGGAGTGCAGGTTTGCCGCCAGCCTCAGCTACTTAGGGAGGCCCTCTGCAACTTAGTGAGACCCTGTTTCAAAATAAAGATAAAAATAGGGCTGGGGGTGAAGCCTGGAGGTAGAATGCCCCTGGGTTCAATCCCCAGTACTACAAAAAAAAAGCTTTAAAAATCTAAGAAAGCGCCAGGCATGGTGGCGCACGCTTGTAATCCCAGTACTTTGGGAGGCAGAGACCCGAGGATCCAGGTTCGAGGCCAGTCAGCCTCAGCTCTCTCTCTCTCTCTCTCTCGCTCTTTCTCTCTCTCCCTGTCTCTCTCTCTCTCTCTCCCTCTCTCACTACCTAGTGAGGCCCTCTGCAACTACGTGAGACCCGGTTTCAAAATAAAGTATAAAAAAATAGGGCCGGGGGTGTAGCGTGGAGGTAGAATGCCCCTGGGTTCAATCCCCGGTACCGTAAAAAAAAAAAAAAAATCTAAGAAAGCCAGTCTGAAACTGAAATGTAACAGAAAACCACTAAAAAATTTCATGTACAAATACTTCAGCAATCCAGGGTCCCTTAGTAAGGCTCTATAAAATGAGAGTTAAATCAGAAGCAGATAAACTGCAACAGATGAGTGAAATTTGGTTTGTAAAGGTATTACTTCTGGGCAAACATTTACATTTCTTTCATTTTCCCTTGTATTGCATACAATGTAGAATTGAAACTTGGTTGCTCCTTCCTTCCTTCCTTCTTTCTTCCTTCCTTCCTCCCGCCTTCCCTCCTTCCTTCCTTCTGTTGTTATTTCATAGAGAAAGGTTGGAGTGATGGGTACTAAGGGGAGTCCCTGCCTTGTTCCAGTGACTCTAGGCTGGATGAGGAATAAGCATTCACCCTGTGCAACCTGACTGGCAGGCACACCGTGTTAAAGGAAGGAACTGCTCCAGCAGGCTGCTCTTGCCAACCCGCGCCACACAGCAGCCACGCTCCTGGCTTCCCCCTCCTCTGTAGTGAGGCTGGAGGGATCCCAGTTCTCAGTGCCACACTAACTCCACCCAATTTGCTCCTCTCCAGAAAGTATGTCTTGTGTTTTTCTAACTACCACCCAGCTCCCTGTCATTCTGACTTTGCTCCACAGGGAGTGAATGTCACCTCCACTGTGTCCCGGCCCCAAGAATCACTGCTTTAAACTAATGAGCCATCTCACTCTTGAAGATTCTTGGAGGGTAAAAAGGGATGCTTGCAGGGATAACCAGTAGGACGAGGCTGCCATGGCAGAGGCTGGGCGAAACAAGGAAGCTGCTCCTTCATTCTTCTCTTCTAAGGCTGCTTAAGGGCCCAGTGAGCATTGTTCTCCTATTTAGATGACACCTATGTAAGTATTCTGGAGGCGGATTAATGAATGGTGTGTGTGGTGTATATAACTAAACAAATATGCTTACAGTGTATGAGCGTGTGTTTGTGTGTGTGTGTGTGTGTGTGTGTGTGTGTGTGTGTGTTCATCCAAGAATGTTTTAAAAAAAGAACCAGGCACATGAACTTCTCCTTTTTCTTATTCTCCAGACAAACTGTATTGAAGGGACAGTTAGAGTTTTATTTATTTGTTTATTTATTTATGGCACTAGGGATTGAACCCAAGGGCTTTCTATCTCTGAGCTATACCCCCAGCCCTTTATTTATTTACTTATTCGTTTATGTTTGTAAACAGGGTCTTGCTAGGTTGCTGAGAGTCTTGCTATGTTACTGAGGCTGACCTCAAACCTGCAATGCCCTTGTTTCAAACTCCCAAGTACCAATACTACAGGTTTGCTCCACCACTGCCAGTGAGTTGTATTTATTTATTTACTTATTTTGTGATACTGGGGATTGAACCCAGGGGCTTCCACTTCTGAGCTACAAGCCCTATTTTATTTATTTTGAAACAGGGTCTCACTAAGTTGCTGAGGGCCTCGCTAATTGTGAGGCTGTCCTGTGATCCTCCTGTCTCAAACTCTCAAGTACTGAGATTACAGGCGTGCAACCACCACACCCAGCCCTGAATTTGATTTTTTAAATAATTGATCTGCTATATATTTTTTCAAAATCTAAGAAAACTGAAGATTCACGTAAGTTGTAAGAAATAAGACAGATTCCCTAAATACTTCATAGGATTTTCCCCATGGTAATATTTTGCATAACGGCAGTATAATGTATCACAACCAGGAATAAGCATGAAAACAACCCCAGGGCCTTATTCAAATCTCGCCGGCCCCACGCGCTCTCAGTCGCGTGTGTACTTAGTTCTGTGCAATGTCGCCACGTGTGTGTCTGCGTTTGAACCCCGGCGCTGCCGAGTACTTTCTGTGCGATCCCGGACAAGCTCTTTGGGTTCTGGGAGAACCCAGAGTTTCCTCATTTGCAAAACGCTATAAAACTGGTTGGTGTATTAGATAAGAAAATTTCTCTTGCCTTTCAGCACACTGGTTCTCAATAAAGGCTGGTTCCCTTCCTGTCTAGTGCCTGTTCCCTCCGGGGCAGGGGGGCTTTCTACACTTTTCTTGCTGAAATAACCACACTTAGGGGTGGTAACAAGTCAGGCGGATCCTTCTTTAAGGGCAAGAACGCTTTTCGCCCTGCAGCTCAAAGAGGACGGTGGCGTGGGTGTTGCCTCGCGCCCACAGCCGCCGCTGCCTCTAGCCTGGACTCAGGATCCTGTTTGATTGCATTTGGGATCAGAAGTGTAGGGATGTGGGGAGTGGGAAAACGGAGACTTTGGACCGCGTAGAGCAGGAGTGGGAGGAGGAGGTAAATACCACGACTCCGAGGAGTTTCCGTCCTGCGTGGCTGTGACCGAGGGTTGGACGTACCCTCAGAGGGCTGCACAGGGGCGGGAACCTATGAGGACGTGTAGGAGTCTCCCTGGGTCGGAATCGAAGTCCGGAGCCCTCTGCTGCCAGGACCCCTCTTCCTGGGACCGCCAATGGGCTCGCCGGGGCTGGGAAGCCCAGAGCCGCCTGCGGGCCAAAGGGGCCCCGGAATTCCCATCGTCAGGTCCCATCTTTAGGACGCGGGTGTCCTTCCTCCGCGGAGACGTCGGCCCCCGGTGTCCGGGCGCGTTTGAAAGGAAGGGGCGGCGGGACGCAGGGGGCCGAGGCGGACGCGCCAGCTCGCCGGCCCGCACGCAGAGCCCCGGGTTCCCGCGTTCGCGTCCCCGCGGCGAGGCTCGGCGGGGTCCCGCGTCCGGGAGGCCCGAGGCGCCGCCCGCTGCTCCTGGGCCGCCGGGGCCGCGGAGGAGGAGCCGCGCCGGGCGGCGTCGCCTGACTCCTCCTCCCGGCGGCCCGGCTCTTCCTCCCGGGCGTGCTGAGCTCCGGGTGCCGCGCCGTCCCGCCGCCGCCCTCGCCCAGCCCAGCGCGCCCGCGGCCATGCAGCTCGCCGCGGCGCCGGGCGCCTGAGCCCCGGGACGCGCGGGTAAGCGAGGGCGCAGCCGGCCCGGCCGGCCCGGGAGCACGGAGGCCCGGCGCGAGGCCTGCGCGGCACAGGTCGGCACCGGCGGCCGCCGTGGCCCTCGGGGCGGGGGTCCGGGCGGCGGGGACGGGGGCGGCGGGCGGGAGGATGCGCGGCCCCCGGGCGCCGCCGCGCTTTTGTCAGCGCCGTCTCCTTACATATGGAAATGACGCTCGCGGCCCCCATTCGCGTCCTTTTGAAGGACGCCCGCCGGAACCGCGGCGCCGGCTGCGGAGTATTGTCCCGCTCCGCGCGCCCTAACAAAGCGCCCTCCTTGGCTTTGCAGAGCACTGGAGGCGGGCGGCCGGCTGTGCGGGCTCCGGACAGGCCGAAGAAGGTAGGCGAGGGCGGCCTGGTGACAATGGAGGGTCTGCGGCTTCTGGTGGTGGCGACGGGCTGGTGGGTCGGGGACGCCGCGCGGCTGGCCAGGGACCACTGCCCCCGGCAGCCGCGCCTCCGCCACCCCCGCGGCTCCAGCCCGCAGCCCGGAGCTGAAAGCTGCTACTGTGTGTGGGTCCAGGAGTGGACTCGAGCCCCAGAAAGAGCAGAAAGCGTGGTTGTACTGTTGGCATGTGCCACCCAGCAGCCCGGTGACAGGAGCCGAAGAGAACCTGCGTGGGGAGCCCCGGGGCGTTAGCCTGGCTTGTCTGAGCAGCACAGAGCTATTTGGAGTCCGTAACCTGGAGATTTTAGAAGACGTGTGGGATCGATGCTTGTAGAGACTTTTCCAGTGCAATTACCAGGAAAGGGGGAAAGCCTGCTGTGACAGTCTGCCTAAACACCTATCTCCAGACTAGAGGAATACAAGTGTGTAAGGGAAGTGAGGGGTGTCAGGAAGCTTCCTGGGGTGCAGGTCTGGGCTACTGCCGCTGTCAAACCGGCCCCCACCAAAGGACATAGCTGATGGAAACCGTCACTGCTTGAAGCTTTTTCTGTGATATTGAAAGACAGACAGAAAGAGGTGATTTTCCCGGCCTCCGCCCCACAAGCCAGGGTTAAGGTGCAAATAAAATGGGAGCTGGAAATATTGGGATAACTTAGTTGTTATGAATCTTCTCTCTTCGCTTAACTGGGATGGATCTCCTCCTGGCGTTGAGGAATTACTGAGAGGGGCTTGCCCTAAGACTCAGTTTCAGTTTATTACATCAAACTAGCTTGCATAGTTACAGCTTGCATAATTGTCTTTTGTGACTGACATGGTAGCTTTTAAGGATGAGAATCCTGATAAAGTCCATCCTGGCACCTGAGATAAGCTCCTGGGATTGTGAACGATTTCTCATTTGGGTTCCCTTAGATATAATAACGTCAATTTATACCTGTTTACATACTTCCTGAGGCGTGACAGTTTACAGGAAATCCATTTTTTTTCCTGGTCAGCATAGTTGTACCTTGTGTCTTCACTAGTAGTGAGCATATTATATGTGTGGCTGACCTGGAATATTGGTAGATCTTAGTCTGGGGTTGAAAGTAGCTGTGAAATTCCTAAGACTGTGTCTAAGAGTAGCATTCCAGAGTAGCCCCCCAAATGAGGTTGGGTAAGGACTCTTCAGTGTTCTTTGGGAGATAATGTGGACTGCTGAGGGGGGGGTCCTTTGCAGATTTGCTTATTTTCTCCTGTTCTCTGGTGCTACTTTAGAGGGAAGCGTAGAGAACTGCAGTATAGATAAAGGACATGGATTGGACGTAATCCAAGATATTGCCAACACAGGGAAAGGCTTTCCTGGGGCAGCAGAGGGGAAGCTGTCATAAGTGTGGTCTTTGCATTAAAATGTCACGGATCAGTCATTTTAATAGGCACTTGATTGGAATGGCAAGGATTTCTTTTTTCCTATTTTTTTCATTTTAGATATGTAATGACCCTTAATATCAAAAGATGTTAACTCACACAGGACTCCAATGAATTCTGAACAGCCAATCTTAATTTAACAGGCGATGTTCTTATCATGAGTCAAATGTTGTTCAAATAAATTGTTTTAAATGTCACTGCAAATGACTTTCTAAACTAACATCCCACCAATCTCTATGCTTCCATTTTATGTGGGTAATGAAAATACATTTTATCAGTTGGCAAGTTTAGCCAGAGCATTTTAGAGGGATTCAAATAGCCTAAAGTCTTTCAGGAGGATAATTTTTATAGATGCCAGTTCGTTTGTAAGCCAATAAATAATTCTGTTTGAATTCTGGCTATTGATTTTGCATCTCTTGGGCAGGGGCTTGTGGAGAAACCTACTGAACCTTGCAAAATGATATTTTTAATCCTACTTACAAATAAAATAGAATTTTAAAAAGATTATGGGATTATGCAAGCGAGCAACTTTGAAATTAGTACGCTTCTTTATTGCAATTTGTACCAGCAATTAGACACTTATTCAAGCTTTGGCATAGAAAAAAAATTACAAAGCATTTATACCCTAAAGCTCACTTAAAACATCAAGTTGGGAAAGTCTTGTTGATGGATGTGAGCATAGAAGCTCTTCTCTTAGGGAACTGTACTGCTAGCTTTGGGCATCCTAAATTAATTTGAATAATATGATTCAAGAAGTGAAAGTTGTTATAAGCTTTCTCTTTTAGGAAAAAGTCACAAATGTGCAGCACTGTTTTCTGCTAGCATAATTTCACTTAGTTGATTACAGGTTATTGAACCTACCTTGTGCTAAACTAATGTGCTTTTTCCTCCAGCTACCCTGAGTGAAGCACTTGATTGGGCAATCCACCTGCTATTAGGTTTAACAAAAGCCTGGGTTTACTACAACCTTCAGGATAATAAAATTCTAAAGTTCATTTATGTTTTGGATAAGTGTTGGTAGGATACCCTCAGTTCAATTAAAATCATTAGTGTAGTTGACAAAGGTTGTTTGTTTTTTCGTTCAAATTTATTGAAATGTAACTTTTTTTTCCCTGTGCAGTGGCATTTAAGCTTTTATGTTGCATTTTTATGCCATGATTTTATGCCTGGTAGTGCTGCATTGCTTGTAACTAGCTAGGTGTGAGGTGCTGTTTGAGCAAAGAGGAGGCTGACAGCCATCCGTTTGCTGCTGCCGAACAGCAAGCAGTAGTAGCTTTTGGCAAAAGTGTTCTCCTGTCTAAACATGTAAATAGGAGCAATTGCTTTTTCTGTTGAGCTTTTGCTAAACTTGAATTTATTCTCATCAATATTTCCCTTTATGCTGAAATTAGTCCAAGATGGTAAGCCTGGAAATCTTTGCATCTGATTAAAGAGTTTGCAGAGGAGAGAGAAGAAAAAGGAACACTGTAATTTGATCATGGGCTTTATTAGGCTTCGACTTGCCAAAGAGTGAAAGCTAAAGGCATAAATGAAAAGCCTGGCCAAACAGGGCTTGTTTCTGTTCATCGCTTGAGTCCCAAAGTAACTAAATTAGTCACTTGGTGGTCACTGCCTGGTCTGTGGACCCCCAACAGCTATGTCTGAACACAGGTCCAAAAGCATCTATTATGAGGTCCTCGAAAGGAAGGAGGCTGAGCTGAGAGGGGCGTCCAGACATTTTGCAGAGCTGCTCAGCTGCTGGGCCATCTGGAGGGGAAATCAAAGGCCTGGGCTAGGGGCTTTGGCATTGTGCTTATTTATTATTTGGATTTTACTTGCCAGACATTGCCCCCTTTTTACTCCCTGCAACCCAGAACAGACTTCCCCATTGGCTGGGGTACCATTCTTACAAGCTCTTTCTATAGCTTGGACGCTGGCAAGTTCACAAGTTCACATGCCGGCTTCACAATGGGCTCACATCGGGCACTTCATCATCCCAGCCACACCTCCACCTGTTTCTCTCGCAGGCACCGTGATTTCATCAGCTAGGGTTGCAGCACACCATAACAGAACTCTAATGGACATCCCCATTAGGGTGTGCCACATTTTGGCAGCCTTGTTTTCAGTTATTTGGGAGGAAAATGCTCTGAACAATTGTCCTTATGGGTGGTAATTGGGTGGTAAATGTTTTGATTGATGGCTCTGTGTATCTGCCTCTTATTTAACCATCCCTAGTTAGAACTCCAAGATATTGCCCACACTGGCCCTATTATTACAAAGGAATCATAAAGGTTTCTGATCATTTGATCTGGAAGGTCGTTGGTGAGGAAAGGCCCAGGTTTATGGCAGGCTTCATGAGACTGGAATTGCTCTTGGCAATTTGAAGGAGGATTTGTCATTCAAACCTAACTCTTTACATCTCCAAGTAAGAGTCCTGCCACCAATGGTGCCTGTTAGGCTTTGACTCTGGAAAGTGTTTGATTTTACAGATTAGACATACTTAAGTATTTATTTGGGGAAAGTAATTGAGCTATGCCCATTATTGAAGATATGATGCTCTTCATGGTCATTTTCTGTAAAAATTTGTTTCTTCCATGCTCCCAATCCCAAAGCTACTTTAGAATAAAGAGAGTTTTCATTCTATCTGTGTATCCCTAGAGTCTTGTAGGCTGAATCGTCCAATAAATAGTTCAAGGGAGGTAGGGGGGAAGGAACCCCAGCTCTCTCCTTTACAGTTTGGAAAAGTTTGTGGTCATGGAGTGTTCCATGGTGGTACTCAGTAGTGTTCAGCTGGCTGACACATAAAGTTTATTAGTGGGATTATTTCAATGGTCCCATTCATATGTTCTGTGTGTATTGAGGGATAATTTAGAGTTACCCCAGAGTTCAAATCTCGGCTCCACCCCATGTTAGTGATACATTCTTGGACAAGTTGACTAATTTTGCTGAGTCCCAAATTCTACATCTTAAATGGGGATATGATACTATCTACTTCAAAGAATTGGGAGGCTTACATGAGATGATATACATAAAGTGCCTGGTGTAGGCCAGACTTGCAGTAAATATTCAGAGGTTAATAATAATAAATTCTTTGAAATTGTCAACTACATTTCAGCCTCTCTGCTTTCATTTGACATTAAATGATCAATAATTTGCCTTCAAAGATCAAGGATGCATTGAACTTTATCTGCTGGCATTATCATTAGAAATAGAATGATGTGTCTATGGCCATACCATCCTGAATGCACCCTATTTCATCTGGTCTGGGTAGCTAAGCAGGGCCAGGCCTGGTTAGTGCTTGGATGGGAGAAATAGAATGATATTTTTAAACATACTACTTTCACTGTCTGTTCTGTGGCATTCCATGCCTGCTGCTTTGCTTCTTTAAAGGTAGATTGATGGCTGATTGACTTCAGTTTCTCTCCTAAGTTTACGCCTCCTTTGTAAGCTTCGGGTATGTTCTTGGTTGTTTTCAGCTCCCCTCTTGTGTCAGCTTCCTCTGGGATTAGCCACTCTGCCTTGCTTGCCATGTTGAACCCTCAGAACAGCCTTCTATGGGGATATTGTTATTCTCCCTGTATAGATGAGGGGAGTGAGAAAGGGTCCTTAGTACACTCTCCTCCAGAGCTTCATCCCATAACAAAATCACATAGCTGTGGGTTGAATGCGTTGGCTCTGTAACTGACCCACTGGAATACACTTCAGATGGCACTCACAGTACGGTAGTCATTATTGGCTCTCTCTGCTTCTGCTTGGTTATGACTAGACTGAAAATACCCTTGAAAAAGAATGGGAAGGGGGAGGTGGCAGTATGTATGTGGAAGAAACTGGTGATTTGGAATTCTCAGGTACCCCTTTCTACACCTCTCAGTCAGGGTAAGCTTCCTCCCAAGGAATATCTTTAGAGTCCATGAGTCCATGATTTTCCTTGAGTCCCTGATGTGATGGGACTATTCATTTGGAAGAAGACCTAAGAGAACTATAAGGTGTGGACCTTACCCTTAAAGAACTTCCTGCCAAGTGGGGAGAAAAAAGAAATTGTTGCATATAAAATTACTGATAAACATTTGGAGAATAATATCAGCCGGCAAAGATACATCCTGTGCCAGATGAGTGCTTGCAGCTTGTCACCATGTGTCACATTGCCTGGACGGTTCAGTATGAGCTTGCCGTCCATGGGGCGGGGCTTTCTCCCTTCAGTTAAAGGGATGTTTTCCTAAGCCTGGTGTCAGGAAAGAGAGTGATGAAGTAGACAGGTAAGGAAGGAAAGCTGCCTGGCATTCTTGATACAGTTACATTCTTATAACTTGTTTATTATAAATTCCTTGTTTGTTACAGTTACATTCTTGTAACAGCATCAAGAGAAACAAGTTAATAATTCTTTGAAACATAGCAATTAAATTGTAGTTCTGCTTGGCAGTGGTGGTGCACACCTGTAATCCCAGTACTTGGGAGGTTGAGGCTGGAGGATCACAGGTTCAAGGCCAACCTCAGCAATTTAACAAGATCCTCAACAACTTAGTGAGACCCTGTTTCAAAATAAAAAATAAGATAGGGCCAGGGTGTAGCTCAGAGGTAGAATGTCCCTGGGTTCAATCCCTAGTACACACACACACACAACATTGTAGCACTATCTTGCTGTTCACAGTGGCACAGGCCTGTAATCCCAGTACTTGTTAGGCTGAGATAGGAGGATCATAGGTTCAAGGCCAGCCTTAGCAATTTAGTGAGACCCTGTTTCAAAAGAAAAAATAGGGTTAGAGATGTAGCACAGAGGTAGAATGCCTGTGGGTTCAATCCTAGTACAAAAAGAAAAAAAAAAAAGAAATTTGATTACTGAAAATCCAATGACCTCCCCAAAGCGAGGCATAATACCTTCTCAAATTGAAAGCAGCAGATCAGACCAGGACGTCTCAGTACACTGAGAGTTTTATTGCTTCATTGGCTTAGATGAATAAATTGTCGCCCTCTTAAAAATAACTTTAAAAAGAGGAAGTGTTAGGATTCTCTCACTTTTTGAGTTTTTAAATGCATATGCAAAATCAAGCGAAGGCAGAATAATCTGGCTTTTCTGAAGTTGGTCAGATTACATCCCAGGGGACTGTAGAACTCTGAGTGAGCCTGAGCGCTATGGTAACACCAAAAATCCCAGAGCACCTTGGGGATTCTCAGCAGATCTTGGTTGACAATTAGTTGGCAGACTCTAGGTGAATCTCATTAGCCAAGCCTTGGCCTTGTCTAAGTTCCTACCTCTTGTGGCTTTGCATAACACCTTGGTGTTGCTTTTCTGCTGCTTTCATGTTTATATAGCACTCTCAACTTATTTTGAAAACATTTACATAATGATTAGTTAACCCAACAGACCAACCCTGGGAAGGCAGCCAGAGCCAGCAGCACCTTCATAACGGAGAACTGCTTATAGGAGAAGAGACCTGCTCAAGACCAGGGGACTGGACCCAAACTGGGCCATGTTATGCCTTATTTTTATTTTTAATTTTTATTTTGTGTGTGTGGGGGGGTACGATACCAGGGATTACACCCAGGGGCATTCTGCTTCTGAGGTACATATACCCCAGTCCTTTTTATTTTGTATTTTGAAACAGGGTCTTGCTAAGTTGCTGAGGCTGGCCTCAAACCTGTGATCCCCATCACAGACTCCCAAGTACTGGGATTACAGCTGTGTACTACTGCTCTCGGCTGCAATGTTGCTTTAATAAGTGGCCCTCGTAGAACTTGAGCTACATGGCAGAGCTGTTTAGACTCATCTTCTGAGTCTACTTAGTTTTGCTAAGGTTGTGGGGTGTGGTGGCACACGCTTGTAATCCCAGTACTTGGGAGGCTGAGACAGGAGGATTGCAGGTTTGTGGCCAGCCTCAGCTACTTAGTGAGTTCTTCTGCAAGTTAGTGAGATCCTGTTTCAAAATAAAGCATAAAAAATAGGGCTGGGGAAGTAGCTTGGAGGTAGAATGCCCCTGGGTTCAATCCCCAGTACCGCAAAAAAAAAACTTACATGATCCCCATGTAATGATTTGTTCTGTGGAACATCATCTCTAATATACAGAGTTTTCTGGCCCAGGGTTTGTTTTTGTTAAAGGCACTGTTGGTGGTGATGGTGGTGCTGGGGATCGAACCCAGGACCTTGCACAGGCTAAGCATACTCTAGCACTGAGCCACGCCCCAACTCCTAGTTGAAAGTGCTGCTTTTTGTAGGCAAGGGGCTGGCTGAGAGCCTTGCTGCCGGTGGCTGAGGTCACTGTCTCAAGGGTATGTATTGTGTTTGGCATCCACTGCATCATGGCGATAGCTCTTCCAGATGCGCAGGCTTCAGGCTTGCATCGGAAGACTCAGCACATTAAAAGTCAATTCTTGAGCCAGGAAAAAGAAAAAAACATTTTATTTTTAAAGCTTGAAGTACCTGGAATTTTATGATGTATATTTTTAGCAAAAAAAAAAAAAAAGACTCAGAGCTCTTGATGACTCCAGGTTTTTACGGATTGTAGGGACAGTGACAAAATGAAAAGCCTGGGATTGGGTGGTCAGAAAGACGGAAGACAGGTGTACTGGGCATAATGGGGGTGCTGCTCCCAAGAGTAGCAGTTCCCCAAGGCTCTGCAATGCACAGAAACATCAGACATTTCTGCTGGAAAGGGTGGAGTGGTGTTTTCCCACTTTCTAGGCAACTAAACATTACCTAACGCTCCCGGGGACTCCTGTGAGCCTCAGGGAATACTCTTCCTGTCACACCTCAGGTAATTGCACCAGCAAAGTTAATTGAGTTGCTTTTTGAAGAACTCGTGTAAAAGGCATCTGGTCTCGAGTAAATAGGTTTTTTAGCAGACCTGTTCTGCCAGTGCCTCTCCTGCAGCCCTCCAGTGTAACTATTATGGGGGCACCTAGGCTGAACGAAGTGGAACTAATCAACTTGGCCACACCTCCGACTGTAGCATCCGGCAGGTTGTCTGGAGCTGTGGACTTGCATGGAGGCCCTGACTATGCAGTCACTTGGTGCTGACAGTTCATTTGCCTGGACTGGCTGTCAGGAGAGACCTTTTGCTGCCTTCAAGTCCTGGCCAGATGAGTTATTAGGGAGAGAACCACTCTCAGGCTTGAGTTTGACTACCCAAGAAGCAGGCAGGAGAGGAGGGTGTCTCTCTGCCTACATGACCTCCTCATTCTGGTCACATCACCCCCCAGTGTGATCAAACGCTGTGGATGTGTCCCAGGTGTGAGTGTAGGAGCACCCCTGGCCAGGACTGGGTCCTGTGGGATGTGCGAGCAACAGAGTGTTATATACACAGAGCATTCCCGAACTGCAGGAAGGGCCTGGGGAGGTGAGTACACCAAGGGGTGACCTGCCCCAACCTGTCCTTGTCTCTATCCTGCACAGGTGAGCGCTGTGGGCTATGGGATGGATGAGGTGGAGCAGGACCAGCATGAGGCCCGACTCAAGGAGCTGTTCGACAGTTTTGACACGACAGGCACTGGGTCCTTGGGCCAGGAGGAGCTCACTGACCTCTGCCACATGCTGAGCCTGGAGGAGGTGACCCCGTTGCTGCAACAGACACTGCTTCAGGACAACCTCTTGGGAAGGGTAAGGTCTGGGGAAGAACACAGTCTGCGGAAAGTGGGTTGTGGTTTCTGTCAGGGTGCTGGGGGTGGCGCAAGCCACATGTGTTGCAACCTGTTCCTAGCAACCTGGCCGTTAACCTGGTAAAAGGAAGAATGAAATGGGTGTGGCATAGCAGTGCAGTTGCTCAGGTGACAGGGGACTGCCCTAGTTTGTGCTCTGGAATTAAGTAGTGCACTGAGCATCATAAAGAGAGAGAAAGGAGCCTGGTGTGGTGGTGCACACCTGTAATCCCAATACTTGAGAGGCTGAAACAGGAGGATCACAAGTTTGAGGCCAGCCTCAGCAACTTAGCTAGGCCCTCAACAACTTAGTGAGACCCTGTTTCAAAATAAAGAATAAAAAATAGGGCTGGGGTTATAGTTTGGAGGTAGAATGCCCCTGGGTTCAATCTCCAGTTCAAAAAAGGGGGGTGGATGTTTCCCAACTTTTGTTGTTGTTTTTGGCGAATTGTTTCATGATTCCACATCCACCACTGGAAGAGAAAGGAGGGGGTGAGATTTCCTTGGGAGAGAAGGAGAACACAGTAAGGAAACTGCCCTTCATAGGAAGGGCAGATTTCTGTTATGACTTTCATTCCTGATAAAGCTGTTTCTTGTGTGGTTTGTTTCTGGGTGAAGTATTAATTAAACCTTCTACCCAAGAAGTAAGGCAGGGGAGTGAGTAAATACAGTGCCGTTTCATTTAAAACCCAGCATGACTCCCTTCCAGCAGGGCGTGCCAATGTTTACTTCTGCATTTGACAACAAATAGTCATGTTTTCCTCGTAGATCAAGTCACAGGCGTGAGGGATCTTTTTTTTTTTTTTTTTTTGCGGTACCGGGGATTGAACACAGGGGCGTTCTACCTCCTCGCTACACCCCCTGCCCTATTTTTTGTACTTTATTTTGAAACCGGGTCTCACGAAGTTGTGGAGGGCCTCACTAAGTAGAGAGGGAGAGAGAGGGACAGGGAGAGAGAGAGAGAAAGAGAGTGCGCGTGCTGGGGATCCTCTGGTCTCCGCCTCCCAAAGTACTGGGATTACAAGTGTGTGCCACCACGCCCAGCTGTGAGGGATCTTTTTTCCTTTTCTCTCTCTCTCTCTTTTGGTGATAGTGGGGAGGAAAGAGCATTTGATCGGTCATGACCTGAAATCATCTTCAGTTTTCATGATTATAATTCATGGCATCATTTCTGTTGCTTTGGGTGGGGTCTTTTCCCGTTGGTGTTTGTAATGGATAAGAAAATAAAAGAGGCAGTGCTTTCTGAGCTCTCTTGCTATCATTGCTGACCCTTGGTAGACAGTGGTTTTTGTCACATGTAAGTTGAGGAAGCAGTCATGAAGCTTAGCTTCATTCCAGTGACTGAACTTCCTTTCCTTCATTTCATTTTTAGTGTCCCTTAGCTGACAAGGTGGGTAAGTGACCTGAGATGTGGTACAGTGTGTTGGCTGTTGAGTATGTAACCAGAAAGAGACAGGAGTAGCACTCATCCTGAAATGAATGTACAAAAGATGGTATTCCCGGGGACTTGACACCATGAACATGGTATCAAACAGGACTCACACTTAAAGAGCAATGTGAGTTCCTTGCAAAAACTGGGCCACTCTTAGCCACTTTTGGGGGAATTGGCTGCTTGTGAATATATGTAAGCCCTAGCAAATGTTAAAAATCGTGCTTTGAAAGTAGTAAAAAAAAAAATGGGAGCTTTGACGAGTGAGCCATTTGCTCCTCATTATGTAGTGCACTCAACTGCTTTTGAGTTCTGCCTCAATTTTAGACACAGTGGGGAGCAAAAGAGTGGCATTTCCCAGTGTGGTCCTCGAAGGTCTCAGGTCTTTTGGTATCCAAGCAATAGTATCAAAAGGCAGATCTGTTTTAGTGCTCATGAAAGCCCGAGAAGACATAATACGCCTGATGATTTCCTTGAGACATTTTCTCAAACTTAGTGTACATGTGAAGCCCTCTGCTGCAAACAGATCGCACCTTGGCAGCACATTAACAGTTTGCTCTCCACATGTTGCACATCTTTGCCCTCCTTTGGTAGACTAAAACTAGGGAACCGCTATCGATTGATTTGTTAACAACCTGACGCCACCAGCCTGCTTTTTACTGTTTGATATTTGCCTGAATAATGAATACCTAAGTGGACTACAGTGTGATATTTACTTAGTAAGCCAGTGATAAAAGTTAAATAGATGTATGCATATTGATTTCATGTGGGAGGCCCCTGGTGATTGTCTTGAGAGCAGGGTTGGCATGAATTAATGTACTACTGTTAAATTTGCATTTTTTATGAAACCGAATTATTCTCCTCAGATGATCACATAAACTTGGCCATATGCTGTTAAGATGCTCTATATTGTCTATAATTTTAAGTTATAATGAAAAAAATTCCGGAGCAATCCAAATGCTGTCACCTTCATGGTATATTAAGTAGGGATCTTCTAAGTTGGTTTTTAAATTTAATATAATTTAAAATATGACACATAGTAATTATATATACTTATGGGGTACAGTGTGACATTTTAATACATGTATACAATGTATGATGATTAGATCAGGGTTATTGGAGTATCTGTCAACTCAGATGTATATCACTTCCTGTGTTGGGAACATTCAGAATCCTATTAGCTATTTTGAAACATTCCGTTAATGGTTGACAACCACAGTTATCCTGTAAGTTGTTTTTAATGTCAGTCATCTTTCTTCCCTTTGGAAAGTATTTATAGAAAATCTTATAAGGGTTAGCAGCTTGGTTTAATAAGAAAGGAGAAGCCGGGCGTGGTGATGCATGCTTGTAATCCCAGTACTTTGGGAGGCGGAGACCGGAGGATCCGGGTTCGCGGCCAGCCTCAGCTCTCTCTCTCTCCCTGTCTCTCTCTCTACTTAGTGAGGCCCTCCGCAACTTCGTGAGACCCGGTTTCAAAGTAAAGTATAAAAAATAGGGCCAGGGGTGTAGCACGGAGGTAGAATGCCCCTGCGTTCAATCCCCGGTACCACAAAAAAAAAAAAAAAGAAAGGAGAAAAGGCAGCGTCTGTTCATTAATTCAACAAATATGTATTGTGTGTGTCCTACATAGCAGTCATTCCACTAGTCTCATAGTACTGGTGCAACTTATTTATGTGTACTGGAAACTATAGTTTTCTATAAAATTGGCTTTTGGATGCATTAGGGCCCATCAGCTCCCTGGATGCTCAGGACTTTCATTTTATCTTTTAAATCTTAATGAGCATAATTTTTAAATACAACAAAACTTTTTCCAAGTTTTGTCTCTATTGGAGGTGGGCTGAATTCTTGAAGAAGAGATAAGATAAAAAGCATTCTCTCTCTCAACCAACAATATGAATATTATCTATTTATTTTTGTATTTTACAGTCCATCTTCAGTAACATCATTTAAGCCTAATGTCTCTTTCAACAGTTGTTAAGGAAAGTAACTCAAATCCATCTGCCATTTCATGCATTTACTAATAGGCCATTTCCTCCCAAATTATGTTGCATTTCATTTGTCTTACTTTCTGAGTCCATATTTCCCTTGAGCATGGTGGTTATGGTACAAGTTCTGAAATGCCTAAAGCTTGTAGATCCCTGATTTGAAGGAAAGGGGACATTTACTGATAGGTGTTTCCCATCAGATTATCTAAAGAGCTCCATCCATATCTTCGTACCGGATGCCAGTGGCTTCTCAAGACACTGAAAAGTTTAGTCTAGTTGGGTAATGTACTTGCCATGAATAGTTCAGGGAGCAAGTACTACAAACATTTAAGAAAGAGAACCATGTCAGCTCTCTTAGTGAACCAAGTTTTTATTCAAGCAATTGGTACCAAACTGTATATACTTCTTGTTTCTTATGTCTTTTACATGAAGTGTTCCCACAAGCCTCTCTTTTTCTTTTATCATAAATCAGGATACAAAGGGAGATGGTTTGCCTTGGTTTTGTTGTAGCCTTTCATTATTCAATTTTTTTTTTAAATGCATTTTCCTTTCCTTATGCTACATACCAACTCTGAGACAAAACAGCCCCCTGAAGTTCTGAAGGGTTCCATTGCCCTCTAATATGAATTTGGATGCAAACATACCATATGACCTTGACACTCTGTAGAATAAGAATAAGCCACCTGGCAGCAGGACTCACTACTGGCTTCCAGAGTCCCATCGGTATGTGGACTTGGGCCATCAAAGACACTTGGAAATTTTTTTGTATTAAAATTTGATAGCTGTACAAATATATAATTTAGCTCAGCTTTCCATCTTTCATTTCAAAGTGCTTGGGTCCTTTTTATAAATGCTATGATTAATTTCAAAGGTAGATTTGCTTCTTTGTTTGTTTCCATTTCATTAAAAGTCTTTTAAGGCTTCTTTCTCTTATACATATTTAATCATTCAAAGAGTAAATCAGAAATAGAGAAGTGCTTTCTGACAGTGATTATTTGGACTTGTTCTCTGTGTGCAAAATTATACTTGATCATCAAGTACTGCCTATTTACAACTACCCCGTGATCAAGCTACTAAGTCATATTATTGATCTGGGGCCTTTCAAACCTACCACAGGGAATGGTGGAAATATTTCTGGTTGCATTTCTCAGATGTCTGACCCTTTGCTGTGAGCTTACTATTTAACCACGTGGTCTTTTTGATTCCTGTGTTGGTCTTGTGACTCCAGGTAAACCATTCTCTTTCTTTATAGGAGTCTCATTTGGGGTTGATCTGAATTCATATGGGTCTGTGGTTCTGTATTTATAGAAAAGACCTGATGAGGCTGCTAGACATGCTTCTATTTTATATTAATGCTTTCTTGTCAAATTCATTGCAACATTTATTTGGGGTTTGAGTACCATAAATCTTCATCCCCTTGTGGTACTTAATGTGAGAGGAAGCCAGAGCAGAGGGGAGAGCTGTTGGGAAGGCCTGGGACTCTGAAAAAGCAGGTAGAGACAAGTATTAAATGGCCATCCTACCTTCTTTATTTCAATAATGCCTGATTTCTTTGCCAGAGAAGACATGGTTAGGATTAGAGTTCATCAATATTGCACTGGTACTTTCATGGGTAGCTTCTTTTCTGCATAAAGGGGACCTAATGTTCTTCAATGTCCATCACAGATTTTAAACATCATATGACAAAAAAAAAAAAAACCCAACACTTAGAAAGGCTTGTTCGAGGTCAGATAATGTATTTAAGGCAGTGTCAGTATGAGATACTGGAGTTCCCATCCCTGCATTTGAACTCATGCCTCCACAGTTTCCTCAAACTCCTAATATGCAAAAATGAATCTCATTCTTTCTCTGAACACCTCCACCCTCACCACAACATGGAGACAGTGTGCTATCAGAGTAGTCTTTTAAGTCAGACCTGGATCTTAAATACTCTGAGCCTCAGTTTCTTCATCTGTGTCATGGGAAATATACCTTCCTTGCAAGATTATGTTGAGGGTTGGCCAAGATTGTATGTACCTTATCAGAGAACCAAGGGAAACAGTTGACCTAACGTATCTCACCATATGCACATCTCCTCCACCCCTATATGCCCAGAGTGGGTCTTTCATAAATAGTGACTTCCCAGTAATGAATTTCTAAGAAAGCTGTTAGAGATTGTATTTGCTAGAAGCTTTCTTGTTGAACCCATTTCCATCTATAGGCAGGGTTCCTTAGATCAGTGTTGAAGTACAAGTTCATGTAATTGTTTTAGGTTTCATTTACTTATTTGGTACTGGGAATTGAGCCTAGGGGCATTCTACTTCTGAGATATACCTCCAGCCCTTTTTATTTCTTATTTTGAAACAGGGTCTCACTAAGTTGCTGAGGCCAGCCTCAACCCTTCAATCCTCCTGTCTCAGCCTCCCAGGTGCTGGGATTACAGGTGTGTGCCACTGTGCCTGGCTACTTTAGGTTTTCAAAAACCTACCTTTTACAGTGGTCTTGTCCTCTCTACACTGTCTTGCAGTAGGTTACTCCTGAGCTACAATAACCATAAGGCCTTGTTTAGAACAAAACATTTCCTGTGTCTTTCATTATAAAACGACATCTCTTTGTCAGTCTGTGTCATTTTTCCTTGCATAAGGCTATAAACATTATTTTCCTATACACTGACCTTCTGATGAGTGTGTATTTCTATACCCATTTCAAATATCACTTAAAATATTCTACAAACTTTCTCACCAATTTCCCTTTGTATTAATAGATACAAAACTAATAAGTTTAATGACAGTTGCATACACTTCCCTTGCTTAGTAAGCTCACCTTGTTAAACACTGAGTTCTCTCACCTTGGATCTGTTTGAAGTACTGCCTGTACACATGTGGAAACTATGTATTTGATCTTCATCATTGCACTAGGTGATTTTATGCAACATTAGGTTCCTTATTCTACTTCCTTTTGCAGGCTTTTATTTGTGTGTGGTTTGAGATAGCATTTGCTTCTTATGTAGTGCTTAAACTCTTTATGAGAAAGAGAAATTGTATTTCTAAAAAAGCATTCATACGAAATGTGGAGAGGAAAAGTGTTGAGGTAGATTCTATTAAGCGGTGGTGACACATGACAAAAAATATCAGACTTGACTAGTCTTCCTGTTAATTTAGTTTAAATGTCATGTGTGTTTTTAGTCAGTCATGTAATTTTCCTATTGCTGCAAACTGCCCTTTGAGGCATACAAGATACCGAGATGCTATTAAAATGAATGGCAGCAATTATTATTCAAATGAGGAGGTGCCAACCAGGGTATGCACAACCTGGAAGCTTGTTACCTTGTGAGATTTAATTGCCTTATATATTTGTGAAGACTTCTAAATTTTAACGTAATACAACAGTAAAGCTCCCTTGGAGGAGAAAAATGGTATTTAAAAATCCCAGTTACTGAACATAGTCAGCCTAGTCTTGCGTGATTCTTCACAGTAGAGGGCATTTATCAGCATTTTGATTCTGGGTTGCGCCTTGAGGGGCTTTTCTGCCACATCAGTATTCATGAGCATTGATGGAAAATAGCAGTCACCTGCCTCCATTAGAGAGCTATCTCCCTGAATCAAAGATGTGGCATTTACTGCTATTTAAACCCAAGGGCCCAGTGTCTACATGCCCTTGCAAGAAGGAAATAAAGATCAATGTTAAGACTTAAAGCTGCTTGGATTGTTTTGATCAGCTGCTGTAAGGTGGCTGGATTTGGGGACATTGTTGTTGAGGAAGGAAGGGTTCAACGGTATAGACATTATTAGATTATGAAAAACCTCTGAGTTAATAAACACAGATACTTTTTCTTCTAAAATGAGGCTGGTTTTCTACATTATAAGTCCATTTTGGAAACATTTGACTTTGCTTGTGAATATCTTAGAGAAGTCAAAACTCTAGCAAAACCATCCCTGTTTCCCTCGCTACTGGCCAAGTAGGACATGCCAACTTACCAGAGGCCGCTGCTGGCTTGTTCTTGTCTCTTTCAAGGCATCTACTAGAGTCTGTCTTGTAATAACTTATGTGTTTTCCTTTCTTCTTCTGCGTGCCACTCTCCTACTTTCTAGAATCTAGATTGTGACTGATAAGCCCCTGGTAGGCGGAGTTCATGTAACTTCTTGATTGTGTGTCCCTGCTGCCGCCTTCCTTCCGCTTGGTAGCTGTATCTGAAGCACAGGGTTTGGCATGCAGCAGCAAGGGGATTTCCTGAGAGGTCAGATCAGGAGTGAAGTGGGTCCGGGTCAGGCAGGATTGCTTGGGCCTTGAAGAGACATATCAGAAAACCTAGTTCTCCAAGGAACCCTTTCACATGTGGCCTTGGTGACGAGGCACCCTCTGAGCCACCCTCTCCTGAATGTTAAGGTGGGATCTCTGCTTTGACTGTCTCACATGGGTGTTGCAAAATTCATAAGACAAAGTGTCTAGGAAAGAATGGACTCTCAATAATATTCCATTCATCTAGTATTATGCAGGATCCAATTAATTAATTTTATTTATTTATTTATTTATTTATTTATTGCGGCACTGGGGATTGAAACCAGGGGCATTCTACCTCCGGGCTACACCCCCAGCCCTGTTTTTTATTCTTTACTTTGAAACAGGGTCTCACTAAGTTGCGGAGGGCCTCACTAAGTAGCTGAGGCTGGCCCCGAACCTGGATCCTCTGGTCTCAGTCTCCCAAGTACTGGGGTTACAAGCGTGCGCCACCACGCCCGGCTCCAAGAAAGTTTTTTAAAGCATAAAAATATTATACATTATTTTTGTTTGGAGGCGGATGTTTAATGTCTTTTCTCTATCCACATATGTCAGTGGTTAGTTCTTGTCTTACCTTGCAGTGCCCTGGCTTTTATTTGCTGCTTCTAGTCCACAGTGGGCTGGGAAGCAGCGTAATGAAGTTCCTAATGAGTCAGGTAGAAGAGTACTGAGGTCCTGCGTTGGTCCGGGCTGTTTCTGTGGTGTGAGTGTGTGGGCTCCATAAGGCCCCTGGCTTTACACCGTTTGTTGGTTTTCTCATTGTCTGCTGGACTGTGGGTCATTGAGGATGTGAATGAGATAAGCAGCCTCTGTCTTTAAGAAGTTCATCCTGTCTCAAGCGCTGTGTGTTTGCTGTGCCTTATTCAAGGGAGACTTGGGTCTCATACAGCATTGGAAGCTATTCAGCAGTGCAGATGGTGGGTCTTTTTGTCATTTGTCAGAGGGAGTCAAATTGAGGTACACAGACCCATGGGGACCTGATTCAGAAGGGGTCTTTCCTGTTACCTCTGTCAGAACTTAGACCTCTAGAAGACACAGGAGGACCAGCAGAGTCCAGTGTTAAGCATGTGAAGTTTCTCAAGATAAATGCCTCTCTTCTAAAATAGCAGCCTCTTCCTGTTCAGCCCGTCACTGTAACAAGGCGAGATTCTGGCCTCACTCAGCCCCCTCCATGCATGTTCTTAAAAGAGCTGGAAAGCAGAGTTGGGGTCCCTCCACACCACGCTCCAGATCAGGAGAACTTCACCAATCCTGGGGGGAAGGCAGGCCCCCGAATGCCCTGGTGCCACCCACCTTCCCTCCTGGCTATCTAGTCACTCCCAGGGCCAGCTGCTCTGCTTCTCTGTAAAAGCAGTGGGAACAGTCACCCCCATTATTATATCCATTAGTAGTATTAAATACCACTTGTGGAATAACTAAGAAGTTCTAGGTGGTTCTGTATATTTTATATAATTTCTGTTTTCCCTCCCTAACATTGCTATGAAGGAGGTGGTATTATAAAAACATCAAATTCCTGCAACGCTCTTAGCACAGTCTCTTTCTGACTCCCTGTGACATTTCCTGAGAATATGAGCTCCATGAAGGCAGGGAATTTTGTCATTCTCGTTCCTTGCTCTGTCACCAGGACCTGGGACAGTGCCCAGAACACAGCAGCTGCTCAATAAATATTTGCTGAATCAATCTTATGTATTGTTGGCTTAGATGACCCCAATTTTACAGATGAGCAAACTAAAGCGCAGAGAGGTTTATCAGTTTAGCCAGATCAGAGCAGGAAGTGCAGGAGTTAGAACCTGGACAGAACTACCACCTAGTGCCAGAGCCTGTGTGTGCCCTGCCAACCCCTCTGTTACCTGCCCTGGGAGGAAGGAATGATTCTGGTAAGAATCAGGAATGCCCGTCAAGTGGCCCTGAGTTGGAGAGCTCCTGGTTAGGGAATGCTTTGAGCTGGCTGGTGGGGAAGATGGCCTTGCCCATATGAATTGGAGCTGGGGTGCACCATGCCTGAAGCCCATCTCTGAAGCTGAGACCATACACTCCTCCCTCCCAGAGGTTCTGAGGCGATTTGTCAGCTGTGAAACCTAATTAGCAGAGCGTATGTTTCTACCACGGTTTGACTGTTCCATGGATTGTACCACCCTGTCTCTGTAGCAGACGCTCTGCCTCCCTTCACAAATTTCTGCTCGGGCTCCTTCAATTATGCTGATGTTTAAACTACAGTCCAACTTGAAATGTGCGTAGATCCCAAGTGCCCTCCTCACAAAAAAATAATTAAAAAAATGGTAACTCTATGAGATGGTGGGTATGTTAATTAGTGTGATTGTGGTGATCTCACAGTGTATACATGTATCAAGCCATCAAGTTGTAGACCTTCAATATATACAATTTAAAATGTTTTAGCCAGGCATGGTGGGGCACACTTGTAATCCCAGTACTTGGGAGGCTGAGACAGGAGGATCACAGGTTTGCAGCCAGCCTCAGCTACATAGTAGGCCCTCAGCAACTTAGTGAGGCCCTGTTTCAAAATAAAATATGGCTGGGGATATAGCTCAGAGGTAGAATGCCCCTGGGTTCTATCCCCAGTACCACAAAAATAAATAATAAATAAAACAGTTTTTTAATAAGTAAAGTCCACATAGTCTGAAAACAATATGCTGCAGGGAAGTAATTTCAATTAATATAATGTGAAATCATATATTCCTCGGGAGAGTGTGGTGAATTGTAAGGAAATACGATTTTGTGACATATAAATCAGGATGGATTCTTCTCCTTTGCTTTGATTTGCAGATAAGACATTACATGTTCTCCATTGTGGACATAACTAATGAGGCTTCCTGCTTTTCCAAACTTAATTTGGAAGTGTTTTTTTTTAGTCTGTTACCTATATTTAAATTTTTAGGCAGTTTTTTTTTTAATGACAACCAAAGAGACCCATAGCAGCACAAATTACACATTCAGCAGCCTTTGTTTTATGTTTACCAATGAGGTAAATAGGTGTCACATTATCAAACTAGAATGATGTTGAGAAGGAATACCGTCTCTCCCGCTGGTCCCATGGTGAGATCGAAGACATTGAAGTTATAGGAGATTACACTTTGCCATAAAGAAAATGTTTTACCTTTTTAAGCAAAGTAATATCCCAGTTCTGAGTGAGGATGTCCTTAAACAGAGCTCAGGTTCTTTCCCGCTTCATTCAAGGCAGTGGCATTTTTATGAATTCATAAAAATGCTACTGGAGATTCTTTTATCCTTTGTTTGCTATTGATTTTCGCTTGTTTATAGATTCATGGGGGCCTGGGAAGTAAGTATTACATACCTGCCCCAGGCAAGACCATATTCAAGTCATCCTCAGAAGACAGCTTACTGCCTTCTAGAGTATCTTCAGAGGTGGAAGCATCTGTGGGGCACTGTGACAATGGATCATTTACTTGAGTCGTTTTCCTAATCTCTAACCTAACATCTTTCTCTTCTGATCTTGTTCAGGAAAGCAAAAGGAACTAAGAGTTCAAAACATACCTTTTCCTAAGACTCTAAGGAGGGCTTTGCTATACAGCTTTTCTCTTTAGAGGTTGAATAAATATTGATATCTGTATAAACACTAATGTATTGATGGCCCTGAACATCAAAAATGATCAATCAACCCATTGTCCCTTCTGTGCTTTAGAGAAATGAAGAAAAAAGGGAACGTACCTGGGTGACAACTCTCTTCCAGGCCATCAGGGTGGGAACGAGCTGTTTGAGTACTTTGTAGATGGACTTGCATTCTTAGAGCAGTGAAAATGATTTTTAACTTATTTTTAATTGTTTTTTAGGTGCATTTTGACCAATTTAAAGAAGCATTAATACTTATCTTGTCTAGAACTCTGTCCAACAAAGAGCACTTTCCAGAACCAGGTAAGGGCACTAACTTTCCTTCTCTGCATTCCCCTTTAAAAGTCATCCAGAGGGAAAAATGTGGGGACCTTGAAGCATGTGTGTGAAGGATTTGGGACATCTGCCTTTCACAGATTGAGCAGTTATTTCCAGTGACTTCTCTTTCGATATTATCATAAAAGCCTTGCAGCTGTTGAACACTAAAATGAGACTTCTCTACTCCAGCAGCGTATTATGGAAAAAATAATTGGATTGTTCCTAGGCAATACGTCAGATGGTTTGGCCATAAGTCATTCTTGGAATGAGCAGGGTGAGACTGTGTGGCCACTGCCTGCATCCTTCTTTCCCGTGCACACAGGAGCGTATGATTTGGGGGGAATCCTTCCTGAAAGGAGAAGAGTGGCTGGTGTAGAGATCATTCTTTTTAGTCCTAGTGAGTGGATAGCCCTCTGCTATAGACATGACTATATGCCTTTATGGTTATTTATCTGTCTCTCCCTCTCAAATGCGTCCCTTGAGGACCATGTAGTTCATTTTTGTATTTCCAGTGTCTAGAAGAATGCTTATCACATAGTATTCAATGAATGTTATAAAATAAAAGGCTTAATGTTATACTTCACTGATTTTTTAAAGCACCATACATCATAAAACATGTTATTTTAGGTATCTCTAAGAAGAGAAATTGTTGCCAAGCATAATTAAAATGCATTGATTGTAAAATCCTCCTAACTTCATTGTGTTCAAATCTGATGTTGAAGAGTGTATGTGCCTTAGGAGCTATGTAATATGGTAAATATTTAAGAGGACATCTAAACAGTGTAGAAATTTTTATCATAGTCTGGTTTATCAAATCAGTGGTTATCATGGGCTAGGGGTGGGGGTTGACTATAAAGGGGCATGAGGGAATTTTGGTGATGATGAAACTTTTATATCTTAGTTGTGATGGTAGTTGTGTGATTGTATGAGGTTTTCCAAACCACAGATTGTGTATTAAAAATGTGAAATTTAAGCCAGGTGTGGTGGCACACACCTGTAATCCTAGTACTTGGTAGGCTGAGACAGGAGGATCTCAGGTTCAAGGCCTATCTCAGCAACTTAGAGAGACTCTCAGCAACTTAGACCCTGTTTCAAAATAAAATCAGCAAATAGGGCTGGGGGTGTGGCTTGGAGGTAGAATGCTCCTGGGTTCAATCCCCAGTACACACACACAAAAAAAAGGTGAAATTTATTTTAAGTAAATTACACCTCAGTAAGCCTGACTTTTAAAAAGGAAAACATCAAAAACATAGTTTGAGATTGAGGAGAAGTCATTAACATTTTGTGGCTACAAGGAATCATTCATTGTGACCTATTTAGATGAAACACAGATTGGAACCATTTCTTATCCTCACTGGTGATCTAGTTCTTAATTATATCTTCTGGAATGCTCCAGATTTGTGTCGTGTCTGAACACTGCCTTCAACAGTGTTTTGGATCCAGGATTGAGTGTCCCCCCTTTTGTTAATGATAACCACCCCTAGGTTAGTCTCAACTCCAAGGCTTGCGTGAACACTCTGGAAGACTCAGTGAGCCTGGGAGAGAGGTTCTTAGATTTTTGAGACTTTTCCAGACTAATAGAATTTCCACAGGTGACCACTGCTAGAACTTGGACATTTGTTACTTATAAGATCTCACATTTTGTTGGTATTTTTACCGTGTGTGTGTGTTTTACTGGGGATTGAACCTAGTTCCACCTCCAAGCTTCATCCCTATTTTTATTTTGAAACAGTTTCTAAGATGCTGAGGGTCTGACCTCGAGCTTGCAATCCTCCATCTCACCCTCCCAAGTACTGGGATTACAGGCGTGCACCACTGCACCCGGCTAGTATTTTTACTTTGTAAAGTTTGTCATCTTGATGGTGATTATGCAAGATCTAGGGACCCTGAATAGATCAATGGTAACATCACCACTGTGGTATATTTTAGTTAATATGAGCATAGGTAATAAAAACATACATTCAGTGTTCTTCTGTGTGGTGATAATGTACTTTTCTATGGATTCGGAATGGACAGCCCTGCCCCTAGTCCACATGATCCTTTTGCTGCCCTTTCTTCAAAACTGTAATGTCACCTGCCAGATGTATGGTGACCACAGGTGGGGAAGCTGCCCCCTAGAGTTGTGCCAGGCTAGAATCTAAGCAAGAGGATGAGCTAGACAATGGTGAGTTGAGCCTGTTTAACAGCCAGGCGGTAAAATTGATAAATTCAGCTGCCAATGGTGGTTTCACAGCTCTGTGCATGCCTCACTACTGTGCAGGCAGAGGTTATCATTTGAACCAGTCTTCCAGGATAACACACAGAAGGGGTTTTTTTATTTTTTATTGTGGTACTGAGGAATGAACCCAGGAGTATTCTACCTCCGAACTACACCCCCAGCCCTTTTTTATTTTGAAACAGGGTCTTGATAAATTGCTAAGGCTGGCTGGGAACCTGCAATCCTCCGGTCTCAGCCTCCCAAGTACTGGGATTACAGGTATGTGCCACTGTGCCTGGCTAGCCACCCAAACATTCTTCTGCCTACTGTAACTATGACTCTACCTCCTCAGGCTGACTGGTTTGGGTGGGTAGAGACAGAGGAAGAAGTGTTGGGGCTCGAATGCAGTATATCAGGAGGCCACCTGCGCTCACCTCTCCCTCCCCCTTTATAAAAAATGACTATCCCTTAAATAAATAAGCATAGCATTTTAGGGCTGGAGAAAACACTGCCATTTTATCAAAGAGCAAATCAAGGGCTGAAGAGGGCAGAGCCTGTTCGAAGTCTGTATCACACAGGGATGTGGAGGCTTTAGTTTATGGATTTTAACCTTTGGATGGATGAGCTGCTCCTCAGTCAGTGCAGCCTGGCCCAAAGAGGCTGCCAGGTGGCCAGAAGCAGCAAAAAGTAAATGAGAGGCGGTTGCAGCTGATCATTAGTGATGGGGTGCCCCTCTAATTGTGTGACCTTATATGTTACTCCCCCGTGGTCTTTGATCAGTTCATATCTAAAAGTGGTTGTGTTGAAAATTATTTAAAATCCCTTTTAGCTCCAAGATGCAATTGCATTGTCTTCCAATATCTAAATGACATTATCTAAGTCTATGAAAAAGGCTAGCTTTGTGTTTCTATAAGATTTTACCTAACCGAAGTTGACACTGTAAAGTGCGTCTTCCGAAGGACAAATGCCCAGCATATGCAATGCTTTCATATTCTTCTAATAAAAGCAGTTGTATGCAAATGGTGCAGAAGCAGGGCTCCAATGAAATTAAGTTATTATTCCCATAGTCTTGGGCTCCATCATTTATAACTTCTTCTAGGCTCTGTTTCTGTGTTTTGTTTTGTTTTGTTTTGTTTTGTTTTGTTTTTGCGGTACTGGGAATTGAACCCAGGGGCACTCTACCTCTGAACTACACCCCTAGCCCTATTTTTTTATTCTTTATTTTGAAACAGGGTCTCACTAAGTTGCGGAGGGCCTTACTAAGTAGCTGAGGCTGGTCGCGAACCTGGATCCTCCAGTCTCAGCCTCCCAAGTACTGGGATTACAAGCATGCGCCACCACACTGGCTCATTCCTCTCTTCTCCCTGCTTGCTTCCTGGGCTCTTACCACCACCATCTTGCTGCTGAAAGGCCTTGTCCCTAACCTGCAGGTCTGGAATCACACTCAGTTTGTTTATGTATTTTGTGTGTGTGTGTGTGTGTGTGGTACCGGGGATTGAACCCAGGGGCGTTCTACCTCCGAGCTACACCCCCGGCCCTATTTTTTATACTTTATTTTAGAAACCAGGTCTCACGAAGTTGCGGAAGGCCTCACTAAGTCGCTGAGGCTGGCCACTGAACCCAGATCCTCCGGTCTCTGCCTCCCAAGTACTGGGATTACAAGTGTGTGCCACTACGCCCAGCCTTGTTTCCATAATTTTTTTTTTCGGTACCGGGGCGTTCTACCTCCAAGCTACACCCTCGGCCCTATTTTTTTTATACTTTATTTTGAAACTGGGTCTCACGAAGTTGCGGAGGGCCTCACTAAGTAGCTGAGGCTGGCCGCAAACCCAGATCCTCCGGTCTCCGCCTCCCAAGTACTGGGATTACAAGCATGAGCCACCACACCCGGCTTGTTTCTGTATTTTTAAAAAGAGTGGGGAATGGGTTATTTTCAGCATGTTTATAACTGTGATATTTGTGATTCTAAGACTCTAAGGGCATTTCCCCTAAAAAGCAATAATAATAACAGCGATAACACAATGAAAAAATGCCAAAATTCATATAAGAACAGAAAAATGGATTGGGGATGTCAGGAGTCCTTTGTAAATTTCAAACTGATTAACATTGCCAATGGCATAGTTCCTTCATATCTGTGCGTACATTTAGTTTTTAATTATTTTTCTGGGATCAGGGAGGACCAACAGCTTCATTATTAGCTATTTATTCAATTTGTGGGGGCTTTGGATTATTGGATTTTTGTAGTGAAAATGCTGGCACAGATACCAAGCTCTCTGGCATCAGCATGCTGGCTGGATCCAGTCTCCAGAGACCTTGTCCTCATTTGATGTGTCTTGTATTAGATATCTGTTTTATAGGAGATGTTAGCATAATGCAGGAAACCCTTTCTTTCCCTGATGTGGTTCATAAAAACATCTTTCCTTTGTTTATTGGAGGGGAAAAAACCCAAAAACTCAAGTTTGGAAAGGCCAACTCATTAGAATAACAGGGCTGGCATCGTTTTGGTGCAGATGATATTTTGTAACAGACCTTTCTGATTCCAAGAACCACCCCATTGCAATTATTTTCCTTATATTTTGAAGTCATAAATACAATAAATAGATCCCTTTTTATTTACTTAGCAAATGTGCACTGAAGTAAGTTCCATGACATGGCATTGGGCTAGATCCTGATTTGCCTCAACAGAAGAGTTGTGTTTGCAGCTGTGTTCAGAGGCCTTGGGTCAGGCTCTGAGGTCTGGCTAATAGGGTCCCCGTTTGGGGAGGTATTATACAGACAAGGCCCAAGAGGCTTGTTCTGTGCTCTCTCTTTGGCTAAGTAAGAACTTAGTCCCTCTTCTCTTGGTGTCAGTGAGATGCTAGAAGTGATGACCAGAAGTTTTCTCTAAAAGTTTAGAGTAAAACAAACTACCACCACCACCAATAATAATAATAATAATAATAATAATAATAATAATAAAAATAGTAAAAGAGAGTGTTAGGAGCGTGTTTATAAGGTCATGAAATGATAGAACCTTTTTTTTATGATAGAACCCTTCTATAATTACATGAGATAATAGGTACCAAGAAGTATAATAGTGCTTTTGGCTAATCAATTCTATTCTCAGATTTTATGCTACATAAATGATTATAGATATGCACAGAGATGTGTGTCTAATGTCTAAGAGTACTCATTTCAGATATAGAGCATGTGAGTGCATATCAAGTGAAAAAAATTGCCAGTGTATTAGTAATCATATTGTGATGTATCTGTATAACCAAAAATTAAACAGCTAGTAAACTGTGCTATGGAAGATTACTTATTATGGTTATAATTTTACTAAGGATGAGAAACAATCTTTAAAATTATATGTATAAGCTCGGCATGGTGGCGCATGCCTGTAATCCCAGTACTTGGGAGGCTGAGACAGGAGGATCGCAGGTTCAAAGTCAGCCTCAGCAACTCAGCAAGGCTTTCAGCAACTTAGCGAGACCCTGTTTCCAAATAAAAAAATAAATAAAATAAAATAGAGCTGGGGGTGTAGCTCAGAGGTAGAATGCCCCTGGATTCAATCTCCAGCACCACACACACACACACACACACACACACACACACACAACGTATATGTGCAAGAAATATTCATGTTATTTAAAATTAAATAAACAGGTCTGGTGAGAATTTTGACAATGAGGCAGTTTACATGGGAATTATGTCTATATTTTACTTCCACTTCAGTGAGTTTATATGATTTCTAAACAGAGGACATGAAGATGATAGTTTTCTATAGAGTTAGAGAATTGGTATGTCCCTCTCATATCAGCCCATCAATGAAGCTGGAAAGGAGGCTAACAAGGAAGAGAAAATGAGGTCAAGCATAAGGTCAGGATCAGGGCTGCTCCAGTTTCTGAGGTGACAGACTGGATAATGTCATTATACATTTGCCATTAATCTTACCTGTTACAAAAAATGAGGTTGCAGACATCTGCTGTGAGGTTAAGGCTGGGATGCTCTTCCTGACTTTGCTTCTCCTTCTCCAACGTTGGGCACCTCTCTCCAGCCTGATGGCTCCACAGGTCTGGGTGGAAGGACCAGAGTATGGCTGGAGCGCTCAGGACAGGAGCTGCTGCACCAGTTGCAGCAGGACCTTGCACCGTAGGGCTGCTATTGTTTTCCCTCCTTCTGGTTGAGGAAACTAAGTCCTCCTGAGGTTAAGTACTCCTAACCCTAATATGAACTAAGTATCTGTGTCTATGTCTCTGAGTGCAAAGCCCTGGCTCTTTCCATAATGTCCTGCTGCCCTGGAAAGTGTTACAGCCTAGCTGGGCTGGAATCCTAACATGCAATGAGCTTTTAGAAAAATAGGACCATGCTCATCAGTCAACTGGGAGCTATAGACATCATGAGTTGCACAAAATACATAGGAGAAAGGGTTCCAGGAAAGTTGTGCCAAGAAGGTACTGGGAAGAAATGAGTTCTGAGTTGTACCTTGAACAGTGGGGAGGATTAAGTGAAATGTGACTCTGCTTTCTTCCCTAACGTGGCTCAAGATGCAGGGCCTCCTCACAGAGCTCATCCAATTAATCCTCCCTTACAAAGGCTGGGGAAACAATCATACAATCATTATCTACTCAAAGATCTTTTCTTGTTGACTGATCTTCAACTGCTGTAAGTCTGTGGCAGACCATGCAGTCAGACTAATCAGCCCCGGGCACTGGGCCACCGCACTCATCCACCATCTTCAGCAACCCCGGGGCTGCTACTTTCCCCTCAAAGCCTTTGTCCTGGTCAGAGCTAAGCAGAGAACCACCCCTCCAGTACCTTTGTGTCCAAAAGCTCATGTTCCAGCAAGAGGCATCCTTCAGATGGATAAGAAGGAAACTGCTCCTAAAATCCTGTCACTGCATCCAGGGAGGACCTGAAAGACCAACTGAACATCTGCACTTTGTGCAGAGATTCCAGGAGAGGGAGTAGTTGGGGAGCGAGGAGCTAACCTTCCCCCACCCTGGGGAGCTTCCTGGGAAAGGACCATGTGCACACAAAGGCACAAAGTGATGGGGCTGCTTGTGGGTGATGTCTCCAAGGCAGGGGACACACTGGGAAGCAAAAGGAATGGAGATAACATCAGAAGGCTTTTTGTGCTGTTCATTCTCTACTGCCCTCCCTTCTCCCCTCTCCATTCCTTCTTCCCGCCACCCCAACTTGCCTGTCCTCCTCGGTCCCCCCTCCATTCTTCTCCCACCTCTTGGTCGCCCTCCTCTTACCTCTTTCTCTTGCTCCCCTCCTACCTCCCTCCATAGGCCTCTAAGTCTCTACCATCTCCTGTTCTCCCAGCCCCTTCTCTTTCTCTCTTGGCCTCAGTCTCTCCGTCTCTGTCTGTTACTTTCTGCCCCCATTTCTGCCTGTCTGTGTCAGTCTCTATGAGTCTCTGTGTCTCCAGGTCTCTCTCGTGGTCTTGTTTTCCCCTTTGATCCTTTCTCTTCCCTTCTCTCTTACTAGAATCAGGTGTGGTTCACACTCCCATTTTGGCATCCCTGTATAACGGCACGTTTGGAACAGGCGAGGGGGTGGGGTGTGCGGTGGGGCTGGGCATGCTCATTTGCTGCATGGCTGCCTTTTCCCAGGAAAGCTTCTGGGGTTGGGGGGCGGTTATTTTCAGGTTTGCACTTGTTTCATTTTTGACCCTTTCTTATTTTCAAATCAACAGCAGGAATCCTGTGAGCTCTGCAGAAATCTAGTACAAAGGGCCTCAAGTGGTATTACCCCTGTGCTGAGGTTTTCAGAGGGGATGGTGTCTCTGGGAATGAGTCCCTAGGCTCACCAGATGGGTCAGGAAGGGAAGTAGAAATCAGGGGTCTGCAGGAGCAAGTCCAAGATGAGCATGTCAGCACCATAGGGCCGGAGTTTTCTTCTTCATTCTTGGAAGTGGTCTCAGGTTATTTTGGGGATTAGAGAAGTTTGATTAAAAAATGATAGGACAGCCATCTTACCCCTCAACAGGTGTAAGGTAGCGCCTTGCCCATGGCAGGTGAGTTAAGTGAATCTGCCTAACACTAGGGTCCTCCTTGAGAATCTGCTTGAACTTCCCTTGTCTGTGTTGTGGCTACCGCTTCATCGGAGGTCCTGAATTTGTGTTTGTGCCAAGAAAGCTTTTGATTGAATGCACGGAGTTTAGGCTTTTGGGTGACTATTCAGCTCCTCTGAGGGTCTCGTTATTCTGCCTTTGTCATCCATGCAGTGGATTTGGGAGAGCTGAACCTTCCGAGTGGTCACATGGCGGCCATGGTCAGTGCACGCTGAGCCTAGAGCGTGGAAAGCTACTTCCGCCATCCAGGCTGCTGCGGGGAGCAGGTGGAGAGGAACGAGGGGTGCGAGTGTTGTCTCCTCTGCCTGCTGTTGGCTCATCCGCTCAGCGTCGTTCTCCCTGACGCTGGATCTCAGCTTTCTTTTACTTGTAAGCGCAGGCCCTTCTGGCCACAGGTCATACGCACGGTGGTTCATCCTGACATGGAAGGGGATCCAGGTTATCATAGCTCCAGAGCTCCTTTCTTGGGACAGATGAGATGTGCAGTAGAGAATGAGCACCCAGGCTTTACTTAACTTGTACAAAGCAATGTATTTATTATTTACTTTTTTTAATCTTTTGAATTCCTCGACTAGATCTTTTCCCCTACTGCTTGGTAGAGACTCTCAGGTTTTTCTCAAATTACGCCAGCATCTTTAGGGGATTGAATCAAGGTTTCTCTTTTGTCATTTACTCTAAGTGTTTGGTTTATGGACTAAAACGTAGACCATCTGAACTAGGTCAGGTAGGACTGTCCCCACGCCACCCCACTATGACTGGCGTGTCTTATAACAAGCTCTCCTGGGATGGGTCCAAGACTCCTCAAGGCAGGCTGGGCTGTTCTGCTCTCCTCCAGAGCCTGGTTTTGTTTTTATGTAGTGATGCCAAGTAGGAGAAATGGAAAATGGGAAAGAAGAGAAAACGACTCAGAAGCAACACTCTAGGCAGAATCGTAAATATGCTTTCAAGGAACTAACATACCAAAGGCAGGGTGGTTCTTGTACTTTGTTTCATTGATATTCCACATCTCTTCTTGAGGCTCATGATTGGAGCAGTCACAACTATGTTAAAGCAAGCTCTGCAATATAAATAATTTTGCCTTTTTTTTTGGTACTAGAGATTGAACCCACGATCCTTCTACCTCTGAGCTATACCCCCTTTTTATTTATTTATTTATTTATTTATTTATTTATTTATTTTTGAAACAGGGTTTTGCTAGGCTGCTGAGTGTCTCACTAAGTTGCTGAGACTGGTCTTGCTAGGTTGCTGAGAATAATGAAACATATTCTCAATAGGAGAGGGATATATAAGTGTGTAATTCTAAGATGAAATTTTATTTAGTTATTTTTTGTGTTACTGGGGATTGAACCCAGGGGCATTCTATCTCTGAGCTATACCCCCAGCCCTATTTTATTTTTATTTTGAAACAGGGTCTCACTAGGTTGATGAGAGTCTCACTACTTGTTGAGGCTGTCCTCAAACCTGCGATCCTCCTGTCTCAGCCTCCCAAATACTGGGATTACAAGCGTGTGCCACCATGCCTGGCAGAGGTAACTATTTTTAAATGATGTGATGAGTCTAATTCTCCCATCCAAGTACTAACCAGGCCCAACCCTGCTGAGTTTACAAGATCAGATGAGATGGGGCACGTTCAGGGTGGTATGGCTATGGACAAGCCTAATTCTCTATTGGTTACATGGATGATTTGGGAAAATTCAGTGATGAAGAAACCGTTAATAATCATTTTTATTTTGTATGTGCTAATATCTTTATTCCAAAAAGATTATACATTTTATGGAAGATATTAACTGTTTGCTCAAAAATGGTTATTATAATGAAATACAATTAAAATATTTTTGAGTTCCTGGCAATGCAGAATAAAATAAATAAGTAAACCAAACTCCACAGGGTCCCTGATGGTTCACAATTTATTATATTTCATTGCTTAGGAAAAGAGCTGGTTGGAGTCCATTATAGCTCCCTACACTACAGGGTAGTTAGTTGCAAACATTACAGCTCCCTACACTATGGCATAGTTAGTCGTAAATAACTATGCCTGGCATGGTGGTACACACCTGTAATCCTAGGACTTGGGAAGCTGAGACAGTAGGATCACAGGTTTGAAGCCAGCCTCAACAACTTAGTGAGACTGTCAGCAACTGAGTGAGACCATTTCCAAATAAAAAATAAAATTGGGATAAGGGTGTAGCCTGGAGGTAGAATACCCCTGGGTTCAATCCCTAGTACCATACACACACACACACACACACAAAAAAAAAAAAAAAAAAAACCTAGTGAAGCATTTCATCCACAGGTAAGTTTAGGACTGGATCATAGTAGGTCTTCTCAAGACCTTCACTTCCTCTGACTACTTTTTTCATCTGGGAACATGCAGCATGGTATGCAGCAGGAACTCCTTCACCCCCGGATGACTTTGTTCTCATATTGGGAAAACCCCATATTCTGTTTTCTGAGGTGATAAGTTTTCCTTTTAATCTTTTCCAAGCCCTCATAGTCACGAATACTGTATCATGTTGTCTACCACTAAACTTTAAGACTATCTAATAAATTAAGGATGGTTCTGCATTGCCTCTTATCTGACTAGCATCTGTGGGTGTCAGCTGCCATCAAGCAGCTCGGGTGTCTGTGCTGCTCCTGAATACCCATGAGCTGACACACTCTCTTCTGAGAAAAGGTACCTTCAAATATGCATGCAATTTGCAATATACGTTTTGTATGCTTGAACACTTCCTGTATGAGAACCATTCGACCTGATAAAAATGACTTGGCTGGAACTTTTAAAAAGCTGCATATAAATATCACTAGAGATATTTATACAGCATATAGTATGGCTGGCATAAATACTTCACTCTGAGCTTTGCTGAGCATTCTGAGAATGCTTAGGCCACATTTGTGAGTCTCGTGAAATCTGAGCTTGTACCAAAGGAAGGACATGAGGAGAAGTGGTTAATCAAACAGGGTCCCCAACACCCCTTCCCAGAGAAACTATAAAGCAGGGGCTAGCTTACCACAGCTCAGTGGTGGTAAAGGAAGGGTCTTGTTCTTTCAGCTCTTATCTGGTCCACCTTCATTTTGATGGTTTGTACATACCTCATCTAAAACGCTACTTGAGTTCTGAAATATCTTGCTAAGACTGTCACATTCAAACAGAACTCATATTGGATTAGCCATAGAGACAGTATATCTGTGTAGATGATAAGACAACAGAAATCAAAGCATTGCCAGTCTTTAGTATTTTAATGGAATACTTTTTTCTCCTAATACTGTACAAGGTGGTTAAAAAATCTTTAAGATGACACTCAGAGTGAAGTATTTATTGTGTTACTTTAAAGCTATCCATAGTAGAGAAAGGTTAGTCTGTCGTGGTGGTGGTGGCAGCAGTAATGGTGGTGGCGGCGATGGTGGTCAGTGGCAGTGGTGGTTGGTGGCAGTGGTGGAGTTGGTGGCGGTGAAGGTGAAAGTGGTAAATGTTGAACCTGAGACATGTGATGTCAAATGGTGAAATCCTTCTTTAAGGTCAAAAGATGGCTCTCCTCTCATACACATTCCTTTATATCTTGTATAAAATTGAAGCTTATGAAGAGAAAAAAGCACAACACACCATTTTCCGTCCCTCTTTCTATCCCTTACCAAACCCCAGTACTTGACACAAGGTCTCCCTAAGGTGCCTAGGCTGGCTGCGAACTTGTGACCCTCCTTGCTCAGCCTCCTGAATAGCTGAGATTAGAGGCATGCACTACATGTCCGGCCCACCATTTTTCTTAATGCAGTTTTGCATTTGCTATTTTATTCCACAGCTTTTAATTTTATCATGAGATCTTGATGCCAGGTTTTATAGAGGTGACTAGCTGCCATTAATTGATTGAAGACGCTGTGGCATTTTCTTTGTTCTGCCATCTTGCTTGTCTGATGGGTCAGGAAGTAGAATGGTTAACAAAGGAGTCCTTGAGGTAAAGGAGGGTTTTTCAGACTAATTGGTGTGGATATTAACTTTATAGTGCTGATATGAGGCCCACTGCATTACTATTTTCCAAGACTTTCTCCAAAATGTCTTTTTGTTAGTTTTTTTCTCTTTCTCATTCCCACCCTGCAAAATATCAGTTTAATAAACAGATATGATCCTTTGCCTTTTCTTAATCTTACTTCTTTTTTTGGTGGGTGGGGAGTACTGGGGATCGAACCCAGGGGCATTCTACCTCTGAGCTACACCCCCAGCCCTTTTTATTTTTTATTTTGAGATAGGGTTTCGCCAGCTTGCTTAGTTCGAACCTGTGATCCTCCTGTCTCAGCCTCCCAAACATCCTGTTCTTACTTTGAACTTTTGAGTCAAGTCCTTTGCTGTCACCATTGCATCTCTCCCAAAATATGCAGATATATACTTGCGATGCTGTAAATCATTCAGAATTAGGAGTCGTGCTCTGCATCTGACCTGATGGTTCATATACGCCCACAGCCATTACAACTGGCAAACAGCGGTGGTTTATTTTGGGGCTGGTACAAGAGGCTGTGTCTGGTGGCTGTGCGTGTCAGCTTGGGGCTGAGAGTCTCATGTAATGTGGCCTCAACTCTTGTCTCCTTGTCCAGACTGCTCACTAGAAGCTCAGCCCAAATATGTTAGAGGTGGCAAGCGTTATGGACGGAGATCCTTGCCTGAGTTTCAAGAGTCTGTGGAGGAGTTCACGGAGGTGACAGTGATTGAACCACTAGATGAAGAAGCGCGGCCTTCACACCTCCCAGCCGGTGACTGCAGCGAGGTAAGGAGTTGGGCTGGCACATCCGCCACGATTGTGTGTATATGCACATTGGCATGGTGTGCTGACACACAACACACACGATGCAGGCTTTTGCTCCTTGTTAATCACATCATTTGCCTTTTGGACACCTATGATTAATCTCTCTGTTGGAATGTTTTGGAGAGCTGGCATTTCTGTGCATGCTTGTGTTTAGACAATAAGATTCCAGTTATTTTCACATTGTCTGGGGTCCTACTTCTAGCTCTTCTTGGGAATATGTCTTTCCAATGGGGCAGATATCTTCTAATAATGTAAAAAGCTAGCAAAATCTTTCCCTCTACCCCAACTCCAAACTATAAAGCAGCATCCATTACAGGTAGGAAATGAAAGGCACACGTGTAGGCATTGTGGTGTGATAAAGCAGCTCTAGCCCTGGGTTCTTGACTCAAGATTCCTAACGGGACACTTTCATGGTGCTTAGCAGTGGCCACAGTTCTCTTTACTGGTTCTGTCACATCCAGGCCCGTGTCCCTCTCCAGCATGAGTGATTCACCTGCCTCCCTTAGCTCCCTTCTTTCCCCTTTGCACATTGCCATCATCTACCAATAAAGGAGATGTGGTAACATTTTCTTTATTCTTTCTTTATGGCTCATTTACCAGCATCCCATTTATAGAACATGATTGAAAATGCCATGCTGAGCAAGTTCTAAATATGTCTTGCAAATCCCAGCTCAGATTGGGGCTGCCAATATTTCAGATACTATTACAAGCTAGAAAAGAGACAAAGTGCCTCAACTTTCTGAAAGTGGTCTATAGATTGCAGGCTGAGCATGTATGTGTGTGTGTGCATGCATGCATTTTCATGGCTGTCTGACATCCCTGTTGAGCTTACTCCAATCTCCAGGGAACTTGCTCCCAGTAATGTCTCCAGGAGTCAGACACATGGTGTCCGCAACTTTCCAGAATACTTACAAACCCAAAGTTAACTAGAAAGAGCCCGGGTATTGAGCAGAAATGCAACTGACAATATGTCCTGAAGTTTATAAGAACACTTGAGCAGCCTGCCAAATAGAAGAAGCATGCACCATTTAAAAAAAAAAAAGGCGATACTTGTCCTTAGCCCAGAAGTAAAGGAGCAGTGGCAGAAATGTGAGTAAGCAGAGAGAAAAAAAAAAGGGGGGGGACTGGAAGTGGTGAGAGAGACAACCCACAAGAGTGGGATGAGAGCAGTGTAGGTGAGGAGCGGTGGCTAAAAACGAGATGGAAGGAGGAAAACGCTGCCTGGAATATCACAGAGCCCGGGCCGTGCGGTCCAGGACGGGGGCTGCTTCCCATCCTTAGTACAGTTTCAATGGTCTCTCCCCTGCCTTGGGCCTCTTCGAAAATTCAGATAGGGACCTTTCCCAGGAAACCACACAAACTCGCATGCACAAAATCTTTACATATGCAACTTCAGGTAGGCACGTAATTCACATACTTAAGGTAGTACAGTATTCATATGATGGTATTTATCTTGCTGTCAGGAAAGATATTGTTTTACTACATAACGTCTGTTTCATAACCCTGAGTAGTATGAAATGTATTTGAGATGCTTCTCTGCAAAAAAAAAAAAAGTTAAAATGTCTCAAATACTTTAGGAGGTAAGTTTTATTACATGGAAATCACTTTTTTTTTTTTTTTTGCGGTACCGGGGATTGAACCCAGGGGCATTCTACCTCCGCGCTACACCCCCGGCCCTATTTTTTATACTTTATTTTGAAACCAGGTCTCATGAAGTTGCGGAGGGCCTCACTAAGGAGAGAGAGAGGAAGAGAGAGAGAGAGAGAGAGCGAGAGAGAGAGAGAGCTGAAGCTGGCCGCAAACCTGCATCCTCTAGTCTCCGCCTCCCAAAGTACTGGGATTACAAGCGTGCGCCAACCACGCCCGGCACATAGAAATCACTTTTAAGTCTAATATCCTGTTCCTCCAGCTGTTCTCAAGATATTATTTGCTGCTAAGAAATTAAATGATTACTTACTTTTTGAGATGATAGTTTCTGGCCACCACCTGGGGATACCCAGAAAGTTCTCAGTCAGAGCTGCCTGTTACTGGCAACATATTTCTTATATCTTTGTTATACCTTATCTGTTGACTCCTAGTGAGACGTCCTGTTTAAAAAGTGGGACTTTGGTTTCATGTATAAATAAAGATAAGAGTTGAGCTGGGCGTGATGGCGCACGCTTATAATCCCAGTACTTGGGAGGCTGAGACCGGAGGATCCGGGTTCGCGGCCAGCCTCAGCTACTTAGTTAGGCTTTCTGCAACTTAGTGAGACCCTGTTTCAAAATAAAGAATAAAAAATAGGGCTGGGGGTGTAGCTCGGAGGTAGAATGCCTCTGGGTTCAATCCCCACTACCACAAAAAAAAAAAAAGATAAGAGTTGGAGCCTAGGACAAATCTTGCTGCTTATAAATGGATACAGTGGAAGAATCATTTCACTCCCAATGTGCTATACCTTCCCTTAAATCTCCTGAGACCTCTTGGATGTGACCTTTGATGCTATGTACAGAATCTAGTTTACCACCCTCTGTCAATAGAACTGCAGATAAAGGCTGCAGAGGACCATTTCTCTGGATTTCTGTTCTCAGTGAAGATTCCTACTGATTCTGTTTTGATAGTCTGTTATATTCTACAAGGGTACCAGATAATGCCTTCTTGCCCTGCCCCCCATTTTTATTGCCAAAAGTGAGCTCAACCCAAAAGTCATCCGACTGCTTCATCCCCCAAAATGAAGAGTTTTATAAGCTGAATTGATCATGTCATTTTTCAAATCAATTCTTCTAATATCCTCAATATTCCCATTGGCAATAAACAGGGCAAATCACAGCTCTCTGCAGCACCCCTGGCTGCAGGTCCCACTTGCTGTGGCCACTGGCATGCACGCTCTTGTGGGACAGTTTTGCCAGCCTGTCTTGTTGCACACCACTATGTCAACATGGCATTCCTGTTTGCTGGCCAGTTTCTGCATTTTCCTCAGCAATTGAGAGCCTCTCAGTTGGCCAACAGAAAGAAGTTCATGAGCTGGGTGGCACAGGTTTGCTCTAGAAACCCTATCCCTTCCAAAGAAGCTGTCTAGGTCTCCCAGAAGACACTGGTAATCGTCCCTATTGTAGAGTGGCCCCAACTGGGGAGTCCAGGGAAGGGAAAATTCCCAGTGATCTATGGAATGTGTTTACTCTTACAGGAGTCTGAATCTGTCAGGAGCACTTTATTGTACTTTTTCTCCCTTTCGGTTGTCTGAGGCCTCTTTGTCTCCCTACTTTGGAGTTGTTAAGAATCTTTTCTTTGGGCTCATACTTCATCTCAGTGCCACCAGGCAATATTGAAGGCGGGCAAGGGGCTGGGTCTCCCCAGACGTGACTATTTCATAAGGAATAGCCAGATGGGGAGCTGGAGATAGCTGTCCTAGGTTGCTTGTGGGTTTCCTTTGGTTTCCAGGTACTGGCTTAGGGGAAGGCAGGATCCTTAGCTTGCCTGAGGACTGTGGTTTCTCCTGCTGTCGACATGCCTGATTTTTCCAAAAGTAACTTCAGAGTTTCTTGATGAAGACAGTAACAGGACCTGAACCTACTATCAGAAGTTAAACAGAGGGGATGTCTGGCTGTTGTTACCTAATAAGAGACTAATTTTAGCTCTAGGTTGAATCAAGTAATAGTTTTCTACACCTCACGACTTGCAATGGGTGGGCAGTTGGAGGAAACAGTGCCACAACGAAGCCATCCCAGGTGGCTCACTTCCTGCTTTTGTCCTATTGGGATAAGTGAGAAAACAGTCATCTGAAAAGATAAAATAATAATTCCTCAGCCAGACATGGTGCCACCGGCCTGGAATACCAGTACTTGGGAGGCTAGACAGGAGGATCGCAGGTTCAGGACCAGCCTCAGCAACTTAGACTCTCAGCAACCTAGTGAGACACTGTTTCAAAACAAAAAATAAAATGGGGTTAGGGGTGTAGGTCAGAGGTAGAATGCCCCTGGGTTCAATCCCCAGTACCCCCCCAGGTAATAATTATCCCCCCCACCCTTTCCCTTTAGGGTTATCCCATAGGAGGAAAAGTTGCTATGGACTGACAAAAATTCATTCCAATCCTGAGTTAGTGGTCCACAGCATTTTTTTCTGCATCCTTATTTGGGAGGCCTTCTCCCATAAGTATAACCAAAATAATCGGTAATTCTCAGCAATCATAATTCTCTGCAGTTCATCTTTAATTCCACCCTTTCTCTCCCACTCCAGAAAACATCTAGAAATGCAGATGAGTGTAAGTGAGGCTATTATAGAGATTGCTTTGAAACAACTAAATTTATATTTAATGTAAGTCCCATGTGAAGCTTCAGGCTTCATCAGCCACGAGCCAGTTAGAGCCCATCTGGTGACCATTCATGGTGCACCATTTTGATGTGTTGCTGTGGATTAGAACTCACTTTGTCACTGTGGGGTAGCTAATGTTCCACCACCTTGACCTTGATTCCCCCCCCCCTTCCCGCACAGAATATGTGAAAATAAACCTTGTTTCAGGAGGTTTTTGATCATACTTGACTTTTTTTCAATTCACCTATATTAAAGCCTCAACATAAATTATAAACATTTTAATAGTCTCCATCCTAACCCACCCATGCTTTTATCAGACAATTTGATTCTTTGCTGCTGAAACAGAGAATTTCTAACTTAGTTACTAAGCATGTCTTCCCTACAAATTTAGTTTACAAGGCAATAAAGCCCTTCTATAGGGAAAGACTACTGTAGTCTCACTAAGTTTTCGGCACTGAAGGGTGGTGTTTCAGAATTCCATTTGGAGCCAGGTGCGGTGGCACACACCTCTAATCGCAGCAGTTGGGAAGCTGAAACAGGAGGATCGCAGGTTTGAGGCCAGTCTCAGCAACTTAGCAAGACCTTGATTCAAAATAAAATATAGAAGGGGCTGGGGATGTAGCTAGAGGTAGAATGCCCCTAGGTTCAATCCCCAGTACCCTCCCCCCACAAAAAAAATTCTACTTGGAAACCCTGAAACAGAATGTGCTAATTCATAGGTGACAGATAGGTCCCATCAGCAAACTGCAATGAGCATTCACTTTCCAATATAGTGTTTATGTGGCAAATAGATCCCTTGGGAATCTGACCTCTCATCTCAGTATTGAGAGAAAAGTGGTGATTTTTCTTTTTTCATGGGATCATATTCACTCGAGTCAGTTCAACAGGACATTCTTTTCTGAATTAACCCGGACTAACAAAGGGCACATTCTTTTTTTTTTTTTTTTTTTTTTTTTTTTGTGGTACGGGGATGGAACCCAGGAGTGATCTACCTCCGAGCTACACCCCCGGTAAAGGGCACATTCTTGATTCCAACCTGAGCTGTGATGAATGACAAGATTTTGGTTGTCCCTGTGCTTCATTAAGAAACAGACATGAGATTTTAGGTTTGGAAGAGTAGATTTATCCCCCTTGAATATGCAAGGGTTACTGGACTGACCTTGAGTTTTATGCTCATGTTTCCTTTGAGGTAGATGGAAAGGGAAAAAAACTAAACTAATTGTTAATTCTATTCTCTATTCTTCAGACCTGGTAGGAAAGATTGTGCAATTAATACAATTGGGACAGGGCCACTTTGCTTTCTGCCCTGGTTGAAAACAGGGGACACCTTGTTAACTGTTTTCCTCCACAGAGAATAAATTGGGTTTAGTAAGATTTTTATCAACAACAAGAAGCTTTAAACAGTTATTTCTCCAACTGTAGACAATAGTAGTGTAAGCCAAAACCGTTGGCTTGCACAGTGCAGTTTAAGTGAGAACCTGGAATAAAAAAGCTGAGTGCCACCCTGGCCCAAGGATGGACAGGCAAACCCAGGCTTGGTGCTGGGGCTGTGGAGAAGGAACCTGGAGTGGTATTGTTGAAAAGTCCCCCAAAAAACCAATAGAACTGATTTTTCTACCCAACATAAAGTCAGACTTCTTCAAGAAGTGAGAAAATGACTTATCTTCCCCTTATGTTCAGTTTCATAGATGCATAATTTTGCACTTAAACTTTATGAATTATTCATTTAACATTGTGTAGAGTCAATATTCAGTTCTGGAGCAAACTTCTTAATAACTGAGAGAAGTTCCGCTGAGGTCTTTTGTAGTTGAAACACACCTACTTTGTCACTGCTCCTCGGTTACATTTTTTTGTTCCAGTCTTTGAAAGTGAGCAGATTCACTACCGTTGCCATTTATTACATCCAGTGCTGTGACATCCTCAGGGTAGAGGTTTTTTTTTTAATGGCATTCCCTGTCCGTGCCTTTATATTTCTCAAGTCTTGTTAGATCATCTGGCTGTTCCCAGAGATGAAACACTCATTCTTTGGAAGTGATTTGAGACGCCGCTTCAAAGCTAATAAAGCATCTCTTGTTCTAACAAGACTTTAGACCTTGGTGTCCTGGTGATTCTTCCTAATGTGATCCCAGAGAGAATTCCCTTAGAGTCCAACCCCCACCTCCTTCCAGATCAAAAATTTTTAATATAGATGGGTGTGGTGGTGCGTGCCTATAATCTCAGGACTTTAGAGGCTAAGACAGGAGGATTGCAAGTTTGAGGCCAGCCTTAGCAACTTAGACCCTGTTTCAAAATAAAAAATAATGGCTGGGGGTGTAACTTGGAGGTAGAATCCCCCTGGGTTAAATCCTCAGTACCAAAAGATAATAACAACAATAATAATAATAATAATAGTAATAATAATATTTTTAATCAGAAACTAAAACAATAAGTCAGATATGAGCAAGTTAGTTTTAGTGATGTTAGTAACATTTTCCAACTATACTATTAAATATGTTCCACATAGAAAAGTGGTGTTAACTATCCATGGAGCAACTCAAATGAGCAGGAAAGGTATAAAAATGTCCCTTCCCTCTAAAGACTTTAAAATCCAGTAAACCCAAAACCAGTACCCCAACCTTGGTAGAAGAGGCTCAAAGCTCAAACTTTTAAATTCCACATTTCCTCACACTAGCAGTCCAGAAAGCTTTTGGCAGTGTAGTAGGACTCATCTAAATGTGTGTGCATTTAGAAATCCTGCATTAATTCCTGTTATCCCCAGCACTTACTTGCAGCATGTAATTGCTTTTAAAGATAAAGGCACTGATTTGCATTCTAGCCGTGACAGCCGTGCCACTGAGCAGCTTGTCCCTGAGTTCAGAATAGAGATGGGGAGCTGGGCTGTCAGGCTCTCCGTTGCGTTTGCCTTCAAAGGCTGTAGAGTGGGAAACAAGGGAGCCCCAGTCCCAGGAAGTGTGTCCCTGCAGAAACAATAGCCAGCCCTCGCGGGCACACTTAACTTCCAATACTCAGATCAGACTGCAAGCTTTATAAATATTTAGGACTATTAGTGAAACACACCAAGGATGCTATGTTTTACAAACTCTTAAAATATTGATCATAAGCATTCTCCCTAAACAGATTTCTGTTTTTCTTCAGTGACTTGCTTTACTAAATGCTCTCCCCTCTTAAAAGGAACACTTTGGTGCAATTGTCTGGGGAGCTTTGTTATTTTGGACAATTTCCTTCCTCTTTGGACTTGCAATGCCTTCCTGCTCAAAAAAAAAATCTGCTTTGGGCCCTGGGGTTGCTGAGATCAGCTCAGCAACCTCTGCTGGGAAAGAATAGCCCCGCGTGTGCCCCCATAATCGTTTTAATTAGCCATACATTCAGTGGGGCACAAAGGTCTGCACTGGAGCAGATGGCTGGTGGGGGCAGCGGCTGGGCTATTGTGGGCAGGGTCCCCAGCAGACCCAAAGGCTGCAGATGCTGGCCCGGCCTTAGGGCTAGAGGCTGGGGATCTAAGAGACTTGGGCCATCTGCTCTGCAATCCACCAAAGCAGGTGTCCCTCCAAAGAAAGCATTCCTGAAATTGATGCCGCCTGTGCAGCTGACGTGTGCAGGGCATCTTTGCCCAGCTGTAGGACAACCCAAGAACTGGCCATAATGGGCAGCATGACATTGAGATGCACGGCCCATGGGGTGAGTGCAGGGGCTCCTTTTGTCTGCCTTGTGGGGGAGAGGACTAGATTCTGTAGCCATTTTGGGACCAGGCAACCTCTGACCCTTGCCCCTGTGTCCGCTCTCAATGGGGCTGTTGGCCAGTATACTTGGCATGGTAATGAGGAAGCGCAGGGCAGCCCCTGCCAGCTGTGGCTGCCCAGGGGATATTGTCTGTAGGGGAGGGTCCACAGGGGAGGCTCTGATGCTAAGCTGAATTAAAAGTCGATTGCTTCATCACAATCACCATGTCGAAGTTGTAGTTTTGGGGTTTTTTTTCTTCTCTAGCTTTATTAAGGTATAACTGACAAATAAAAATTCTATATATTTATAGTGTGCATCATGTTTTGATATATGTATACATTGTGAAATGATTAAATCAAACCAATTAACATATCAAAGCTGTAATTTCATTTTGGTACTGGGGACTGAACCCAGAGGCATTCTATCTCCCTACACCCTCAGCCCCTCTATCTATCTATCTATCTATCTATCTGTCATCTATCTTTGTGGTACTGGGGATTGAAGCCAGGGGCATTCTATCTCTGAGCTACACCCCCGCCCTATTTTTTTATTCTTTATTTTGAAACATGGTCTCACTAAGTTGCGGGGGGCCTCACAAGTTCCTGAGACTGGCTGTGAACCTGCAATCCTCCTATCTCAGCCTCCCAAGTACTGGGATTACAGATGTGTGCCACCATACTGGGCTTTTTTTTTTTTTTAATTTTGAAACAGAGCCTCACTAAGTTGCTGAGGCTGACTCGCATCTTCAGTCCTCCTGTCTCAGCCTCCCACATACTGGGATTACAGGTATATACCACCACACCTGGCTGAAGCTATAGTTTTTAAAAGAGTCTCTTCTGGGTTATCCTTCTTTTTTGGTACTGGAGGTTGAACCCAGAGGCATTCTACCTCTGAGCTTTACCCCTGCCCCGACCCCAGCCCTATTTTATTTTTTTATTTTGAGGCTGACCTCAAGCCTCTGATCCTTCACAAATGCTCCCATCATAGCAGGCACTATTCCAAGGGCTTTCTAAATGCTAAGCAAACCTTTGGAGGTAGGTATTGTTATTCACCTACACATAAGGAAACTGAGGCACACAGAGCTTAAGTGACCTGCCCAAGGCCACCACGCCAGTAAAGGGCAGAGGTGAAAACCAACCCAAGTAGTCTGGCTCTGGAATCCAAACGCCTAATCACATCCTGGTTCTGGCTGAAGCAGCAATGAGAGCTGACCTTCCCTAAGTGCCAAGCCTGTGCCTTCGTGTCCCTGGTGAGTAGACATGCCATCCCCATCCCCACTGGGCAGGAGAAGTTAGGTGTTGAGGAGCCACAGGAAGCGAGTAAGCTAGATTTAACCCAGTCTCTCTGCCCAGCACTTGTGCGTATCCTCCAGAGTCAGGAGTAAGCTGGAGTCCACAGGATAATGTTTTAGCTGGGGGTGGTGGTGTTTGCCTGTGATCCCAGTACTTGGGAAGCTGAGACAGGAAGGTCGCAAGTTTGAGGCCAGTCTCAGCAACTTAGTGAGAGCCTCAGCAATTCAGTGAGATCCTGTTTCAAAGTAAAAAATAAAAAGGTCTGGGGGTGTAGCTTGGAGGCAGAATGCCCCTGGGTTCAATCCCCAGTCCAAAAAAGAAGAATGTTTTAAGTGCATAAATATCCATTCTTTCTCCAGTGAGAGGCTATAAGACTTCAAGGGAAGAAATGGAAAATCCTCTCATGAATTTAGTATTGCAACTGCGTGCCAGCAATTGTCCCTCTCTCCCTCCCCAGCTCTTCCAGAGATTTTTGTGATTATATCCCTTCCAGGGCTCCTGGCAGACCTGTGTCTAGAGGCCACCTGCCAGCTTTCACTGCGCTGGGGAAGCCATCAGCAATTAAAGGACCCTGTTCCAGAATGATGCCTCCTTTTATCGGTGCTATTTCAGTAGCTGAATGATCTAATCCCCCAGCCTTCTAACCTGCCTGCCCCTCCTTCTCCCCCAGCTTTTTAATTGGAGTGACTGGCTCCAGGCAGTGAGAATGAAAATAAATGAGCTGTGAATGAATTGAATCTTCCCCACCCACCCCCCTGAAATTGCAATTTAATAACAACCACTCAGCCGCCCTGTGCTCACCTCCCTCTTGTTAAAGGAACAGACCCTTGGTGGAGGTGAGGGAGAAGCATAGCATTTATCATATCTGGGCGGTAAACTTCATCTCCAGCTGAGGTGGTCTTGGAATGAAAGCATAGCCATTAGCATACACTTGCTTCTTCTAGCAGGATGGTCCTGGGATCCTTTGTGTCTTAAAAAAGTCACGTGGGAAACTGCCACAGATTTTAGAATATGTTTACACTATCCCTTACTTAAGGCATCCCCACTTGCCTTAAGAGTTTATGTGAAATCATTTAAGCTATGGCGGGGTTTAAAAGGCTGTGCCATCCCCAGCACTGTTGGGTTGGACTGTCTCAAGAGCTCCTCTTTGGGCTGGTCTCAGTCTCCAAGGCCACTAAGCACAGGAGGCCTTGGCATCGGTAGTGTTAGCCAGCCTGAGCGGCATCCGTGCTTCCACCAAGCCCCCTACCCATCACAGCACCGGAGGGTGCTGTACATGTTGCAGAGAGGTACTTACCAAAGGGAGGGAACTTTCTGCCCTCACCCCACCTCCAAGTCACGAGAATTAATTTAGTGAGAATTTGAGGGCAGTTGGGCAAAAGAAATAGTGAGCGTTATGCCTATTTATTTTGCATCAACAGCCTCTGTAACAGTAGAGGAAATAAAATCGTCTCCCACGGTTCTTCAGCCAAAATGTCTCCATTTTCTCTATTTCCTTCCAGTCTTTGTCTGATGGTATGAATATTTCCGCCAGCAGTAATCATGGTGTAGACAGCATTTTTGCCATGCTCTTTCATTTAACATGTGTTGGGATGTTTATCCACATTCCTATGTGTTTTTTTAATTGTACTTTTAATGACTACATTGTGATGTATCATTATACTTTATGACCCATTGTTGAATATTTAAGCTGTTTTCAATACTTTATTGTTACAAAAAGTGCTATAATTTACATATTTAGGCACATGGCTTTTTTTTCTTTCTTTAATTATATTGCCTTTGGCTATCAAGTGAAATTATTGGGTGAAAGAGAATGAACATTTTTACTGCTTTCGATACATAAAGCCATTTCCATTACTAAAAGAATAATATCCATCTACCCTGCTACCAGTAACATATAAACAGGCCTGTTTTGAACAATAATCGTGGTGGTTGTAGGAGTTATGGCTTAAATACTTTGCTAGTTTGATAAGAATAATTATGATTTCTCAGTTTTCATTTATACTACTTTGATTAGCATTGAAATGAACCTTTCCCCAAATTTAATTTTGTTGCCTCTTATGTGAATTGTCTGTCTGAATTCTTTGCATCTCTGCTGGAGACTTGGCAGTTTTTCTTACAAATTTATATGAATAATGGGTACTTCCTCAGGCCTACCCAAATGAATACTTTAAACATGGTAATGAAAAAATTTCTGCAAATATAAACATAATATGTATTACATACACACCTAGCCAATAAAGATAACAAAATTTTATATTGTTTATTATATGCCAAGTACAATTCTGAGCATTTTACCCTTACCTCTTTGAAATCTATACTACTTTGTTACCATTTTATAAATAGATAAACTGAGACAAAAGAGGTCAAGAAACTTGCCCAAGGCCAACCTGATAGATAAGCTAGGAATCAACACAAGGCAGTTTGGCCGTAGCCTCCATGATGGATCTCTTACCAGTTAAGGCTGAGAATTGGGGAACCAAGAGAGCAGGCAAGCACTGTCCTGGATAGTCAATGAGAAATGTACATGCCATCCCCTAGACTCATGAGGTGTTGGCAAGGGGTAGGTTGGAGCATCCTGGTTCTCTGAATGCATTGCCAACTATTTTACAACGAATTGAGATGTTAGTAAGCAAATGCAAGAAATCAACTTTTACTTAACAACATCTACTTTGTTGCTTTAGAAATTGTTACCAAGGAGCTGGGTGGGTGGCGCATGCTTGTAATCCTAGTACTTGGGAGGCTGAGACAGGAGGATTGCAGGTTCCTGGCTATCCTCAGGTACTTAGTGAGGCCTTCCGCAACTTAATGAGACCCTGTTTCAATATAAAGAATAAAAAATAGGCTGGGGGTATAGTTCGGAGGTAGAATGTCCCTGGGTTCAATCCCCAGTACCAAAAAAAAAAATTGTTACCAAGGATTTTCTTGAAGATGTATGTTGATGTTACGATTCTACAATTATATTTCCCAGCTGGAGCTCTCTTCATGGTTTGAGTTCAGTGATAACATATTCTCATACCATTTCTCTCATTGGTTTCTGCTGTTAAAAATCATCTCATACTTGTGGTTTGGTGGGTTTTATTTTGACCAACGGTTTTTAGATCGTAAACCCTATTTAATTTGTTGTAGGTGAATTTAATGGGTTTAATGATAGGGTATTTAAATGCTGAATAATGAATTTTCACAATCCTGGCTGCCAAAGTAAGATGAGCATTTGAATCACTTGTTCCGTTGGATGAGGAAATAAATATGGAGGGATGGGATGCTTTTATTAGTGGGGCTTTCTTGATTTAAAATTTATATATAAAAACTGTTAAATTCCGTCCAGAAATCATGAGGGAATCTAGGGCAGACTTGACTCTACCACTGCCTCCTGGCCCTTCCGTGCCTCATACACATACCAGCGTGGAGACCTGTCTTTATGTAGAAATGTGGGCTGGGGGAGCTGATGAACCGTCATCACGAAAAAACAAGTGAACATCGCACTGTGCCCTGGTGATTCAGTTTCCATGGATACCTTGTATATTAGTGACTTTCAAATGGAACCTGAATGAGCCATGGTGGACTTACACACTTTGGATTAAGGCCTTTGGTGTCTTCTGTATGGCCAGAGTACTCTGCCTCAGCTCTGTCCATTTGGGGTTTCAGTTTAGCTCTGAACCTGTGCTGTCTTCAGTGTCTTTGTGGGCAAATTATGGAACTGTGAAGTCATGACAGGTAGGTGCGTGCCCCTCGTTTAAGAGGAGAGAACCATTGTGAGTGTGGAGAATGAAGCATGTGTGCTCAGGCTGCCTGAAAAGAACCTTGACTCACACCAATTTGAACAAATTACTGAAAGACTATGTTCAAGAATTTTTCAGATAGCACACCATCTGCTGTGAGGAATCCAGGCTCTGGAGACAGGAGTCAGTTAAGCCTATTTTCCTGCTGAGTTTATTTCAGAGTTCTAAGAAATCAGCTAGTATTCTACAGTTCTGCTATTCCAGAGAATGGGCTGGCTATTTGTTATCAAAGGTAGCTTCAAATTGGGTGCAGTGGCACATGCCTGTAATCCCAGTACTTGGGAGGCTGAGACAGGAAGATTGTAGGTTCAAGACCAGCCTCAGCAATGTAGCAAAACTTGACGAGAACCTGTTTCAAAAAAAAAAAAAAATGGGCTAGGGATGTAGCTCAGTGATAGAATGCCCCAGTACCAAAAGAAAAGAAAAGAAAAGAAAAGAGGCAGTTTCATTTATAGGGTTGTATTTTTGCTAAGACAGCAGCTCAGTGGTTGTAGAACCTACCACTGAGCAGCTTGCTGGAGAGGTCCAAGCCATTTGTAAGAGAGACTGCAGCCATTCAGATCCACTTGTTGCAACTGGTTGAAAGAAGATCTGTATAATACTTGGCCAGTGGAGCAAGGCTGGATTTCAGTCCTGACTTGTGCCCTTAGCTGGGTGGATTTGCCACTACCTAAGCTACATGGTGTAACCTTGGGGAAGACTTACTAGAAACAGCATGATGGCCAAGCACTGTGGCACATGCCTGTAATCCCAGTACTTGGGAGACTGAAACAGGAGGATTGCAGGTTCAAGACCAGCCTCAGAAATGTAGTGAGACTCTCAGCAACTTAGTGAGACCCTGTTTCAAAGCAAAAAATAAAAAGTGCTGTGGGTGTAGCTTGGAGGTAGAGTGCTCCTGGGTTCCATCCCTAGTACCAGAGAAAGAGAGAGAGAGAGAGAGAGAGAGAAATGTAGCATGATAAGCCAGGTAAATGTCCAATGCAGATGAATTTCACTACTTTTACTGTAAGTTACGAGTGATATATATTTTATTTAACTTGAGCCATCTTGTCTGCCTGCTTGGGGTTGCATTGCTCTGCTCATTGTGCCACAGGCACACCAGGCCCATCCTTGCCTTCTTGCTTCAGCAAATGATAATGGCGTGAGCCAGGTGTGGTGGCGCACGCTTGTGATCCCAGTACTCGGGAGGCTGAGACAGCAGGATCGCAAGTTCGCGACCAGCCTCAGCTATTTAGTGAGGCCTCTACTACTTAGTGAGACCCTGTTTCAAAATAAAGAATAAAAAATAGGGCTGGGGGTGTAGCCCGGAGGTAGAATGCCCCTGGGTTCAATCCCCGATACCGTCAACAAAAAAAAGAAAAAAAAGATAATGGCTCCCTCTTTTCACTTCACTCCATAGTTCATCCTTCACATCTCGGTGTAGACAGTGCATCTTCCAGGAAGTCTACCCTGACCTACTGAGTCTGAAGTATCTCATTTAGGGGCCATCAGAGCATCCTGAACTTCCCTGTCACAGCACTTAAACCGTTGTTACCCTGCTGTACTTCCTGTTTTCTTGTCAGCACATCTTCATTATCATACACACCTCTTGAGGCAGGGAATGTGCTGGTTCTGTGCATGGTGATATGGCTAAGACAAAAGGGAGCCCTCAATACACATTTATTGAAGAATAAATTTATAACTGCACGCATACAAGCCTTTGATGGTCAATGGATTTTGAGTATTTCCTTTGGATTGGTTTAATGGGTTGTGACAGATTTTGCAGTTGAAAAAAGTGACTTGCAGATGAGAGGGACAACTCCTGGGTGAAATCCCGCAGAAGACTGCATTCTGCTCCTTAGGAGTCGCCTCTTGCTGGGCTGGTTAACTGACGAACACCCATCTAGATGGAAGCATTGGCAGGTCCTAAAGTCATGTGACCCACACAGATGGTAATTTCAGAGCAGAGAGTGAACTGCTATAGGAAATCTAGGATAAGAATCTGAATAAGTTCCAAAGCACACTAATCGTCTCTTGCCCTCTCTAGCACTGGAAGACGCAGCACAGTGAGGAGTATGAAGCAGAAGGTAAGAGCTGAACATGAGGGGACCACTGAGGAGGGAAGGGCTGGGCTGCCATGCCTAGGGCGCTCTGCACACCCTGCCTTCCACATCTTATGCTGGAGGCTGGTTCGAAATTAACATTAGCAACAACTGCCACAGAAAATCCATTCAAAATTGGTAGCTTACAGTCTTAAAATCCTAGCTTTTAAGCCTGGTGCAGTGGCGCATGCCTGTAATCGCAGTACTTGGGAGGTTGAGATAGGAAGATCACAGGTTCGAGGTCCACCTCAGCAACTTAATGAGACCCTCAGCACTTAGCAAGACCCTGTTTCAAAGTAAAAAATAGAAGGGGTTAAGGGTATAGCTTAGAAAAATAGAAAATCCCTGGGTTCAATTCCTAGTACACACAAAAAAAATCCTAGCTTTTAGCATCACAAAAAAGAGGGCAACTAAGATACAGAATTCCTCTCACAGGTTAATTTCCATTTTATACAGACTTTCAAATTAATGTGTAAACAGCCTTAACGTAAAATGCCTATTAAAATGCATCCCTTGCAAGTTTCAAATGGGTTTGAGAAGCTACAGAACACACTGATCCTCTGACCACCAGATGGCACTGAGGTTCAGCTCACAGGCCCTCAGCCCGCTTCACTCCCTACCCAGATTAACTGTGCTTAAGTGTAATTACGTGTTCTCTAGGCCTCCAGCCTGGAAAGACACCACAGTAATGGGTTCAATTTCTGTGGACAAATGACAGGGATGGCACTCAATCCTCCATGGTTCTTCCAGGCACACGAAATTGTGCCAGTAATTATCTCATGTAAAATGATGACTTTACAGACTCTGATATGTAAGTGGACAATTTAGAAGTAGAGACTTGGAATAGAGGATAGGCTTGATGTTTAAATAAGTAGTTTGATCCTTGTCTTCAAATTGAACTTGTCCTTCATATTGTAGATCATTAGGAACTTGCAGCTTGCAACCCTTTATCCTTTCATGTTGGGTTGTTTGGTTTCTGTAGGTCGTAATATTCATATGTAAAGACTTTGGGGAACAGGCAAATCTTGGGACATTGTTTCGTGAAAATCATCGTGAAATTGTTTCCTTTTCAGCAAAAGATGCTCTAGCACTTAGACTAGAAGGAAAGTGGAAATAAAACTGGAAGCTATAGTTGAGGCAGGGCGTATAGAGCTTCAGGACGCCACTCAGCCGAGCCGGCCTTCTCCTGTGATCACATGACGCCTAAGCTTGTAATGTTCTTAGTTGAAATAAAACAGGTCCCCGACCTCATGGAGGGCTACTCAGGAAAGGGTATTCCTTACTCAGCTCTGCCTGCCATGGAGCAGGAAAGTGCCTATTGGTTCCAGTTATAGCCTAAGAACCAGTGGTTCCATTACACTGGAACTTCAGGACCAATTCAAAATGGGATCAAAATTTTTAGTCTTTTTCTTAATATTCATTTTAAAAATGTATGGGTTTTTTTTTTTTTGAGACTAGATACTCTCTCTTTGCAATTCCTTTGGAGACAACACAGTGTACACTTTGATTTCAGGCCAGTTAAGATTTTGGAACCCAGATGACTTGAATGCGTCACAGAGTGGATCTTCCCCTCCCCAAGACTGGATAGAAGAGAAACTGCAGGAGGTTTGTGAAGACCTGGGGATCACACGTGATGGGCACCTGAATCGAAAGAAGCTGGTCTCCATCTGCGAGCAGTATGGCCTGCAGAATGTTGACGGAGAGGTAGGTCTTGCAGTGTGTTTTGATTCAGAAATAAGAATGGCAATCAAAGTTGAGCTGGCCACAGGCTGTGAACAACCAGGTCGTGGCTACTTGCTGCTTTTTGGAGAGACCATTTTCTTTCTTCCTAGAAAGTCATTCTTAAAGATTTTGTCTTGGAGGAACTCATGATGTGTTGTGGGAAAGAAAAACTGACAAGAGCTGACACCTAGTGCGTACTCTGTGCCCCTCGCTGTGCCAAGCGTGTTACCCTGGGTGAAACTATCAGACGCACCATGTCAGGCCTGTTCACAGAGGTGTTGATCATCAAGGAAAATATGGGAAAACGTGGAGGAAGAATTAGGCAGGGAGCTCCAGAGTTAAGTTGGGGGAATAATTTGAACGCCAGGCTGATGAGCTTAGATTTTTGGAAAGAAGATCTCAGTGTCATCCCTGGGTCCTCAAGCAATTTGAACAATGTTTAGGGAAAGCTTACTCACGGAGGATGGCCTGAGCTGCCTAATTTACTTATTGGTTGGTGTGAAGAGAGCCTGGGCTAAATGGAGCAGCCAGGAGTCATTACCATATTCTGGTCAAGAGGAAATGGTTGGTTGTTTTGAAAATCCGAAGAGTCTTAAAGGAGCCTCCCAAAAGAATCTTCCTTGGTAACACTCTGAGCTTTACATTTTTTTGAAAATTAAGAGGGGACCTGCAGAACTAGGTGCATGAATAGCTGTAATATATAACGTAAGTAATTCCAAGAGATGTCTTTCAAAAAGCTAAAATTAGGGATTAGAGAGAGTTAGAGATTAGGGCTATAGTTACAGCTTTGGAAATTTTGATTATAATATTTGAAATGATACTGTGTGGTAGCTCAGGAGTTAAGTGGTATTATTTTTCTAACCAAGAAAGAGGTTTATCATCAAAAGCTTCCCAATAGCCTGGCTTGCAAAAAAAGTTTATTTTTATTTTTTAACTTTCCCTTCTTCCTTACATGTGTGACCATATATACCATTTGACTACCTTTTTTTTTTTTGTACAGTACTGGGGATTGAACCCAGGGGCATTCTACCTCTGAGCTACACCCCCAGCACTATTTTTTTATTCTTTATTTTGAAACAGGGCCTCGCTAAGTAGCTGAAGCTGACCGCGAACCCAGATCCTCCAGTGTCAGCCTCCCAAGTACTGGGATTACAATTGTACACCGCCACGCCCAGCTTGACTACCTTTTTAATGGCTCAGCAGTAATTTATTTTTCAGTGGTGGCTGTTGAGTCATAAAATTCATTTCAGCCTCCTAATTTAAACCAGTGCAGTACACAGAATCTCGGGTTGTTTTTGCCAAGAAATATTGCACACACTTGGATTATTTTTCTAAAAACTGCAGCCATTCACAAGGAGCTGCCTTGCTTCTACGGTGGAGTTCCCAAAACCCAGGGGAAAATACGGCACAGTGAGTTATGTGCTTCTGCTCCGAGGAGGAGGAGGAAAGCATTGCCTGATCACACAGAGCTTTGACTCAGTGTTTTTCCCTCCTAGAGAAAACCTGTAAGATACTGCAGTACTTTCAATGATTAGCTCCAAACTGCAGAGGAGGTCAAGATGACATCATTAGCATACAACTTGGAGACCTAGAATTTTACAAGGGAAAGCAATTTGAGCTCTAGTCACCCCCTCATTTATTGATAAGACAGTGAGATCACTGCTGCCCACTGTTTTCACAAGGGAGAACTAGAGTGACTCAAGTATGGCTATGACTAGGACCCTGCTTTCCAGAAGTGAGGACAGCGGTAGGTCAGGGATGGCAAAATGGCACCTGACGTGCCACACTCAGCCCACAACGGTTTTATTTGACTGGCTCAGTGTTTTAAAAACTGAACTTTGTGGAACATCTTTTAAGTTTGGGAGATTTTTCTAAAAAATCCAAAGCTCTGGCTCCATTTCGTGGGCAGTGAGACACAGCTGGCTCCTTTGGACAGGGCGTGTGGTCACATGTTCAGCTCCTCAACACTGTCTGGTGCTGTATAACCATCCTGCCTCATTCCTTCCCATCACCTTCTGGGTCTCTGTGGGTGTGTGGGTTTGCGATTGTGTGTGTGTGTGTGTGTGTGTGTGTGTGTGTGTTACTGTGGATTGAGCCCAGGGGCATTCTACTTCTGAGCTAGAACCCTAACCCTATTTTATTTTTTGTTTTGAAATAGAGTCTCACAGCCAGGTGTGGTGTGCACCTGTAATTACAGTAATTGGGAGGCTGAGGCAGGAGGATAGCAGGTTCGAAGCCAGCCTCTGCAACTGAGCAAGACCCTCAGCAATCTAGGGAAATCCTAATTCAAAATTTAAAAAAAATTGAAAAATAGGGCTGGGGGTATAGCTCAGACATAGAATAACCGTAGGTTCAGCCTCTAGTATCATAAATAAGTAAGTATAAAAAACTGAGCATGTGGTACAGAGAATTGAGGCCTATGTTACAAAGGACCTAATCATAGGTTTTAATGCAACAAGACTAAATTTGTTGCCTATTCTATCTTCTTGCTACTCACAGGTCTGGTTTCAACTGAGAGCTTGTTTAGAAATATAGAATCTCAGGCCCCTCCCTCAGACTTATAGAGCAGTCTGCATTTTAAGAAGATCTCCAAGTGATTTCTGTTTTGTTCATGTTTTTTCCTATAGAAAAATTGTGTCCTACGAAATGAAGGGCATCTGACTGCCAGTAGGAGGTCTTTGCCTTTCCTCCTTGTATTGTGGTTTCAGTGATGTATGCCGTCTCAGTCCCCTTCCCATTCTTCTGTGGAGCTAGGGTCCACACTATCCAGGGGGCAAGCAAGCCTCTAGATGGGGCTGTGGTCCAGTCTCTACTTCTATTATATCATGAAGGCTACTTGATTACTGTCAGAGGATGCAAAATAGCCAGTCAGAACTCTCTCATCTTTACATCTCTTGGAATCCTTCTATTGCACACACACAAAACTCTCACCAAACCATTCTCTCTCCTGGGCTAACATGTTAAAGCAAAAATCCGACCCATGCAGTGTTGTTCCAAGTAAAGTCCTAAACCCCAAGTGTGGGTTTTAGACCCAAACTCCTAGATCATAGTGATCGGTCCCAGACCAAATTCTTACGTGCTAGCAAGCCAACTTCAGCATAAGCCAAATGTCACTTAGAGCAAGAGGCTCCCAAACTTCTTCGACTTACTTCCTGGAAATCTGCATTCTTTAATGAATCTATATTTTGCATTCCAGCACCTTTGAGGAGGGGCGGGGCAGGGTGCAGTATTACTCACTTTGGGAACCTATGACATAAAGTCACCACAGTTTAAAGGCATAGTGAATGTCTAATTTTTATGATGATGATGCTGGGAAGCTACGTCTCTATTTTTTAAGTATTTTTTTTATTTTGTAAGAATTAAAAAAAGCAACACTAAAGATAACCTGGTCAAGGAGTGTGAGTAAAAGAAAGTTCATTGCTAAATTGCATAAAATTAGGGAGATGTTGAAAATGGACTTCTGTTTAGTTTGTGTGAGAGGGGAAGACATATCATTACTGGAAAGGAAATGAATTGGTGAAAGGAGAATAAAGGGATATGGTTGTATTTCTGGAGGCTCAGGATCAACAGTGGTGCTGATTTCTGTTGGCCAAAAGTGTACTATGGGCCTTGTGCTATTTTGAGTGAAGTATTTAAAATATGTGATTGCTCTTTTCCAGATGCTGGAGGAGGTATTTCATAATCTTGATCCTGATGGTACAATGAGTGTAGAAGATTTTTTCTATGGTTTGTTTAAAAATGGAAAATCCCTGACACCATCAGCGTCGACGCCTTATAGACAACTGAAAAGGCACCTCTCCATGCAGGTAAGAAATAAACAGCGTTAGAACCCATTTAATAATCTCCAGTGAGTTAATCTATTGTCTAGAGCAATACACTAAGGGGAGAGAGTGCAAAGCAAATGGAGAATTGGGATTTTTCCTTTCATTAGGGAAAAAAGGTTGGGCTTGAGAAATGACCATAAATCACACAGTAGGAAGGCCACTAATTATGTCTCTTGACTTTAGCTCAAGGTCAGAAGAACCCTGGTGTTAAGTAGAGACACATCTTGCAAAGGATAATTTTTTAAAAAAATATGCTTTTATTGGTGCATTATAGTCTCACATCATAATGTAAATCATGTTGACAGTGACATACATGCACATAGTACTTGTCTCCCCTCCCCCCAGCTCCCTCTCCATCCCCCAGACAATTGTTTTTGATAAGCAGTTGTGTTTGGTAAGCTTTATAGTCCTGAGTCACCTGGGAACAGAGATTAAAGGCACCAATGACTTTTGTTTCTCCTAGCAATGTAAGTTAAATCCTGCTGCCTGGGGTCAGGATTGACCAGTTTCCTTCTTGACCAGCATCTGGTTGAAATGCCTGGATCTCAGCAGGCCTTGCTCAAGTCTCTCTCTTCTTCCAGTCTTTCGATGAGAGTGGACGTCGTACCACTACCCCTTCTGCGATGACAAGTACCATTGGCTTTCGGGTCTTCTCCTGCCTGGATGATGGGATGGGCCATGCGTCTGTGGAGAGAATACTTGACACCTGGCAGGAAGAGGGCATTGAGAACAGTCAGGAGATCCTGAAGGTGTGGCAGCTAAAATGGAAGAAGAATGACAAATCAGGGAAGGGTTGAAAACTTCAGGGTTTTTTTTTTTGTTGTTGTTGTTGAAACTCTGATTTGATTATATTTCTCCTTAATGATTACTTAATGATTATTCTATTCACATGATCTCAGAGATGAGGTAACTTTCCCTACCCCCTTTAGCCAGGCATCTGTTGCTAACTGCTTTCTGTTTTGAATCCCCAAATTAGTGACATGAGAAATGCTCTTAGCTGATCTCTGGTTGATTAAAGATTAGAGTTATACTGTTTTGTTTATTTACAGTGCCAGATACTTTTAAAAAAAATTAAAATAACCATGCTGTATGTTCCTTAGAAGAGAATTTAGTTGTGTTCTAGATTAAAGATTGTCCCTAAGTAATCACTAAAGAAATGTAATCATCCAGCTGGGTGTATGCACACGTGTAATCTCAGTACTTGGGAGGCTGAGACAGGAGGATCACAAGTTCAAGACCAGCCCCAGCAACTTAGCAAGACTCTTAGAGACCCTGTCTCAAAACAAAATTAAAAAACAAAGGAGGGGAGGCTGGGCGTATAGCTCAGAGATAGAATGCCTCTGGGTTCAATCTCTACACACACACACACACACACACACACACACACACAAATGTATCATCCAATTTCTAGCTATATTCAGTTCTCAGAGTTTGTATATAACTTTTGCATTTCTGCTTTCAGAAGATAGAACTTAAGATTTATCTTGAATTTATGCCATGTTCTGGTTTCTAGGCCTTGGATTTCAGCCTTGATGGAAATGTCAACTTGACAGAATTGACGCTGGCTCTCGAAAATGAACTTCTGGTCACCAAGAACAGCATCCACCAGGCAGCTCTGGCCAGCTTTAAGGCTGAGATCCGGCATTTGTTGTGAGTTGAGCAGAAGGTCTGCCTGCTCCATTCCCTTGTCTATTTGTCCAACAAGTCAGTAGGGTGCCTTCAACAAACATTCCTCCACTTTCTATACAGATGTGGCTACTCATCCCTATCTCTTGAACAAATCTCCCTTAAACCGTAGGAAAATGAGGTGGAGCTCAGATTGGCATGTGGGCTTTTGAAGGAAACCATGAAACGCCTCTCTGTTTGGGGAGGCTTTTGGTTGTCTTGGTTTTGTGTTTGTATTAAAGCAAGCCGACGAGGCCTTTTTTGGGTCTACTTGTCACTTGGAAACAGTTTCCCGTTAACTCAGCTTCTTTCTGATTCTAGGGAACGAGTTGATCAAGTGGTCAGAGAAAAAGAGAAACTGCGCTCAGACCTGGACAAGGCTGAAAAGCTCAAGTCTCTGATGGCCTCAGAGGTGGATGATCACCATGCAGCCATAGAGCGGCGAAATGAGTACAACCTCAGGTGCGACGGGTTGGGCGAGCGACAGGGTCGGGTCCCAGCCCCTTGGCAGCAGCAGGTCCGGAGCAGAAGAAGGGGTGCTTTGTTGGACCCTGCCTGCCTCTTGAGCCATGTGTGTCTGCAGATATTCAGGTGTGGTCAGGCCTCAAGGAAAGCAGGACACATTAAGCATTTTCTCAGAGTATTTTCCATCTCTTTGACTCTGTTTCCATTTCCGGCAGCTCCATACAGGGACTTCCAAGGAATCTGATGGCCACTTGTCAATCTTTCCTCCTTACAGGAAACTGGATGAAGAGTACAAGGAGCGCATAGCAGCCTTAAAGAACGAACTCCGAAAAGAGAGAGAGCAGATCCTGCAACAGGTGGCCAAGCAACGTGTAGAACTGGAGCAGGAAATTGAAAAGGCAAAGACAGAGGAGAACTATATCCGGGACCGCCTTGCCTTCTCTTTGAAGGTAATTGTCTTATTGGCTCTGTGCTCTGAGTCCCTGCTGGGGACACCACATGGGAAACCCTGGCTCAGAGAGAGGGTGAGTCTGTACTGGCTCACTCCGAGGAGTCCCATAGGTTTGCACCACTGTGTCATGACCTGGTCATGGCAGGGACCCTACTCAGACCCGGATTTCAGGGGTATCCAAGCTTCTGGTGTGCTGGCAGTGTGGACTAGTGTGTTCTGTTCTTCCTACCCCCTGCAGGTGTGCTGGGTCCCCTGGGCTCTTTGTCCCTTGGCTGACACCCTCATTCCAGTAGCTGTTCTTCCAAGCCTGTGCCCACCCTCAGTTCCTACTTCTCCTTCCCTGCCACACAGAGGCTGTGTGTTTCTCTTGGCCTCCAAACATGCCTTTTCTCTCTTATATCCTCCCCTCTTTTCTCTGCCTCAGTGAGGAAAGTGGTTCTTTTCTCTACTGGACACTCACACCAGATAATATGGTGCCCGGGCACTGGGGTTAGGCTTCGTGGTTCAGATCTGGGTACCACCACGTCCTGTAAAACTTTGGCCAAGTTACTCATATCTGTTTCCTATGTACAGATGAGCACCATGATAGTACCTACCCTTCAGCACTGATGTGGGATTCTATCAGATGGTACATATATGGTGTCTAGAACACAAGTACTTTGGAAATGTTTGTTCCTGTTGTTATCATGAAATGAAACTCCACACACCAACAAAAGGAGCCCAACCCTGCCACTGTCTCGTCTCCCAAGTTTGCTCCTCATCAGCATCAGCAATGTGTGTTGTAGGTTCCTAAGTTACAACGTTCTGTCGTCCTCACTCATCATCACTCATCAGCCCCTGAATCATGCTGATGCTCTGAAATGCCTCGCAGATGTATCCCCTTCTCCTGCATTTCCCCAGCCTCTGATTAGACTCTGAATTCATCATGATTTCTTAGCTGATTAATATGCGTCCCTAACAGTCCTTTCCCCCATCCATTTGACTATCAGAGTTATCTTACCAAAAAAACTAGTTGTAATCATGCTGGTACCCTTCGTATTAAAAAAAAAAAAAAAGACAACTCTAGCAGTCAAGGCCACAGAAGAGCATCTGTTCTCATACCTTTCTACCTCATCTGCCAGCGACTCCCAGTGCCACGCCCCTACCCCACTGTACCTGCCGTCAGTTCTCAGTTCCTCAGGGGAAGAGCACTTTTTTTTTGTACTGGGGATTGAATCCAGGGACATTCTACCTCTGAGCTACACTTCCGACCTCTTTTTTATTTTTTTTATTTTGAAGCAGGTCACCAACTCTCTTAAGTTGCTGAGGCTGGCCCTGAACCTGCGATCCTCCTGGCTCAGTCTCCCGAGCACTGGGATTACAGGTGTGCGCCGCCACACCCAGCTTGGGACAGAGCACTTTTATGTTCCTTCTCTGCTTTTTCCAACATTGCAGGCCATACTTATTGTCCAGAGCACTAGCACAGTGTTCGATACACAGAGATTGCACCTTATTATTTTAGACTGTAAGTTTAGATATACTTTAAAAGACTAGAATAATAGAATTGACATTTTTAGGAGAAGGTAGTTTTTTAAATATATATACTGGGGATTTAACCCAGGGCTTTCTACCTCTGAGCTATACCCCAGCCCTTTTTATTTTTTATTTTGAAACAAGGTCTTGCTAAGTTGCTAAGGGTCTTGTGAAGTTACTGAGGCTGGCCTCAAACCCATGATTCTCCTATCTCAGCCTCCCAAGTACTGGGATTACAGGCATACAATACCACGCCTGACTATATTTTTTTCATTACTTTAAGTACATTCTTTTTACTCCATATTGCTGTGTGAGGGCGTGAAGTAGAATATGTTAAAAATATACTGGCTCTGTATTCTTTTGGCAAAATATACTTTGAAAAATAACATCCTTCCAATCAGCCTTTAACATTGGAGAAGAAAATATGTCAAATGGCATGTGTATATGGCTTGGTTTTTTTTAAACAAATGTGGGTAGAAATCTTTCTAAAAAGTATTATATGTTCAGATTCTTTTAAGTAAAGAAAAGAAACCTTTTTCAGTTGATGTATTTAATCAGTAGTGCAAGTGAAACTCATTAATTTGTACAGTTAATATGCATTCATATACATAATAAATATATATATATATATTTTTAAAACCACTTGAGTGCTTTCCAGTGGGAATATACTACAAGCCCACATATGTAACTTGAGATTTGCAAATAGTCATATTAAAAGGTGAAGTTAAGCTGGGCATGGTGGCGCATGCTTGTAATCCCAGTACTTGGGAGTCTGAGACAGGAAGATCACAGGTTCGCAGCCAGGCCTCAGCTACTTAGTGAGGCCCTCCACAACTTAGTGAGACCCTGTTTCAAAATAAAGAATAAAAAATAGGACTGGGGATGTAGCTCAGAGGTAGAATGCCCCTGGGTTCAACCCCCAGCACCAAAAAATTTTTTTCAAATAATTTTATTTAATCTAGTATCTTCAAGGCATTATCATTTTGAAATATAATCAGTATACAAAAATTATTACTGAGAGCCTGGCGTGGTGGCACATGCCTGTCATCCCAGTACTTGGGAGGCTGAGACAGGAGGATCGCAGGTTCACAGCCAGCCTCAGCTACTTAGTGAGGCCCTCCGCAACTTAGTGAGACCCTGTTTCAAAATAAAGAATAAAAATAGGGCTGGTGGTGTAGCCCGGAGGTAGAATGCCCCTGGGTTCAATCCCCAGTACTGCAATAAATAAATAAATAAATGAATGAATAAATAAATAAATAAATAAATAAATAAATAAAAAAGGGCTGGTGGTATAGCTGAGAAGTTGAATGCTTTTGGGTTCAATCCCCAGTACAAAAAAAAATATTACTGAGCTATTTTATATATTTGTACTCTGCAAAATCTGGTGTGTATTTTACACTTAGAGCATGTCTCAGTTTGTTCTAGACATATTTCAAGTGCTCAATATCCACATGTGACTGCTAGTTGCTAACATATTGGACAGCACAATGTTTTATAGGATTAAAAAAAGGGCAGACATTTGGGTTATGAGATAGATATCAACGTTTTATATTTACTTTTGTTTCCAGTATACTATAGCTTTCAAGACGGGCAAATATTCTTAATCCAGAGCTCTGACTTATGCTTCATATAAAACGATACAACAGTTTGCTTATTTCTTAATCTGTGCCACATTTAATTTCCCCAAATTCCTTCAGGAAAACAGTCGCTTGGAAAACGAGCTTTTGGAAAATGCAGAGAAGTTGGCAGAGTATGAGAATCTGACAAACAAACTTCAGCGAAATCTGGAAAATGTGTTAGCAGAAAAGGTAAATCTATCTGTCTGATTTCCTGATAGGCGGCCGAACGTGTCTTTGATTCAAAAGAACAGAAGCAACGCCAGGAACATTTTTATTAGGGAATTATTTGGGTGCCTGAAGGAAGTATAATTTAGCAGGGGTATGATTTAGTTGGGTGGTTTTGAGGGAAAACATTGCCTGGAACGGGGCCGTGATCCCTGCCTGAGCTGAACACATTGTTCCCGCATGTCCTCCCCATCTTCTGGTTGGTGGTGTTCTGCTTAAATACCACATTCCCTTCATACTCAAGAGCCCGGGTGACACCAGGAACTGCTGGGGCCTTTGGTATGTGGCAGGACAAAGAAGAGCACTCGGAAAAAATGACAGCTTTGCCCTTTCCCCTTCTAGTTTGGTGACCTCGATCCCAGCAGTGCTGAATTCTTTCTGCAAGAAGAGAGGCTGACACAGATGAGAAATGAGTATGAGCAGCAGTGCAGGGTGAGTGGCTGAAGAGAACAAGTGAGTGCAGGAGGGCGTGGGTTCAAATCCCAGCCTCCCCATTTCCTGGCTGAGTGACCAGGAGGAAGTCATTTCATCTGTGAGCGCCTCAACTCCTCATCTGTAAGATGGCAAAAATAAGAGTAGCTACCCATAGGGTTGTGGTGAAGATTCAATGAATGAATGTGTGTAAGGTGCTTAAGACAAAGCCAGGGACACGGTAAGTGCTCACATGGACATTAGCTATTTATATTATTATTCAATATCCTGAGCTATAGGGAATCTGCACACTGCATTTAGGTCTGCTTTATCTCAGTCAAAAATTACTAGTGCTTAGAAGAAAATGTGTTTTTTTTTTTTATTGAATGGAGGATAATGTGGTCATGTTGATGTGCTTATTCCAAAGTTAGCCTTTCCTGATTGATTGTTGCAGACTAACATGATGTAATTTTGTTTTGTCCTGTAGTGGTTCTTTTTTTCTTTTCCTTTTACTGAATACATTCCTTTATTTACAAAATACAAATGAAGCAGAAACCACTCAAGTCTTTTACTAGCAAACCATTCCCAATGCTTACCAAGAGAGATACAAACATTCTTATAATGGAATTTCTCTTTGTGTTCTTAAAGTAACTCCCCTACTTTTAGGATTTGGGGATTTTTTTTTCCTTAAACCAGAAATACTTGTTTAACTAGGTAAGTATAACTGAGTTCTAATAGCTTTAGATAATAATTGTACTTGTGCAGAGATGGGGGAAACAATCACCTCCTTAGTGTTTTTTTCCAGCCTGCCTTCCCAGGAAATGCATGTATGTACACATTTGAGAAAGGAAAGGAAACATTTCTACTGGTTTTATAATTAAGAAACTCTTGGTTCTCATCAAATAGAATGCTTGCTTTAAATGTCTTTAAATGTGATAAATTCATCACTAAAACCTGCTGGTGCTACCTTCCAACATCCCCCTCAGTCCATCCACTTCCTATACATTTCGCCCATTTATAGTGTGCAACTCAGTGTCTTTTACTGTATTCACACAATTGTGTGTAACCATCATCACATCAATTTTAGAATGTTTTCATCACCCATGCTTCACTTAGCCACAGTCCCTCCATGACCTCCCAGTCCTAGGCAATTACTTTTCTGCTTTCAGTAGATTTGTCTAGTCTCAACTTCTCATATCAATGGAATCATATAATGAGTGGGCCTTTGTGACTGGCTTCCTTCACTCAACGTATTTTCAAGGTGCATCTATGTTGTTGCGTGTATCAGTACTTCATTCCTTTTAGTGGATAAGTAATAATCCATTTATGGAGATATCCCATTTTATTTATCCATTCATCAGTTAACAGATGTTGGGGTTTGGGGACTATTAAGGATAATGCTGCTATGAAAATTGATGTGCACATTTTTGTACAGACATAGGTTTTCATTTCTCTTTGGTATGTACCTGGAAGTGGAACTGCTAAGTCATATGTAACTCTTCGTTTAATATTTTGAAGAGCTGGCCAAGCTCCTCCAAAGTTGTTGCACCATCTTAACATTCTCACCAATATGAGAGTGCCAATCTCTCTACATCTTTGTTAACAATTGTATGTCTTTTTGACTCTAGCGATCTTAATGGGTGTGTAGTGGCATCTCATCCTAGTTTTTATTTGTATTTCTCTGATGACTAATGATATTGTGGATTTTTTATTTATGTACTTATTGATTACTTAAATATCTTCTTGGGAGAAATATCTTTTTTATACTTTTATTGGTACATTGTAATTATACATCATACTGAGTTATAAAGTGATAGGAACATACGTGCACACAACACTTGGTGTGTTTCCCTCCAGATCCCACCCCACTCCCTCCCCTTCCCTGTAAGTGTCATTGAGATTGGTATTGATAATTTTGTACATGTACATAGCATTATTTAAACTGTCACCTTCTGTCCCACCTCCCTCCCTCCCCTATACCCCCTCTATCACTCCATTGGATTCTCTACTCCTTTATCTGAGGTCTCTGTTCTTACCCTATTTCTCTAGCTTCCACATATGAGAGAAAACATATAACTATTCACTTTCTAATATGAGACTGGCTAATCTCATTTAGCATAGTATTCTCTAGTTCTATCCATTTTCCTGCAAATGACATGATTTCATTCTGTATGGCTGAGTAATATTCCATTGCTTTGTGATCCATTCATCTGTTAATGGTCACCTATTCTGGTTCCATAATTTGGCTATTATGAATTGTGCTGCTATGAACATGGATATGCACGTATCACTATAATATTCTGACTTCGATTCCTTTGGAAAGATGTCCAGGAGTAGTGATATAGCTGGATCATATGGTGGTTCCATCCCCAGTCTTCTGAGAAACCTTTTTATTTTTTATTTTGAAATAGGGTCTTGCTAGGTTGCCCAAGCTGGCCTCAAACTTGTGATCCTCCTGCCTTAGCCTCCTGAGCAGCTAGGATTACAGGCATGCACCACCAGGCCCAGCCTAGGGTTGCTTTTTACCTTCTTGATCGTGTCATGAAGCACAAACACTTTTATGATTATGATGTCCAATTTACCTATTTGTTGTTGCATGTGATTTTGTTGTCACGTCTGAGTCCTGTGTTGGATTTTAAACCCCAGGTATTACAAGACCAGGTGGACGAACTCCAGTCAGAGCTGGAAGAATATCGTGCACAGGGCAAGGCGTTCCGGCTTCCCTTGAAGAACTCGCTCTCAGAAGAACTTGATGTCACCAGTGGAGGCATTGAGCCTGACCAGGGTAAACATGCTCAGACACCATCTTTTCAGAGTCTCTGCATTTGACCTTTGATTTTAGAACCATGGCTGAATGTAAAATTGCAAAACTCTGGCAACCTGAGGGAAAAAAAGACATTGTCAGTTCTCTTTTCTTGAGCTGTGTCACTTGTGGTCTGGTTTTTCATTTGTTCTTGAAGTCTTTATGAGAATATCTCCATCTGATTTTGATATGTAGTGACAGAGGAATGAAAAAAAAAAACAAACCACAAGGGTATCCGCCTTGTTTAAAACAAACTGGCTGCAAATCTAAGAATCCAGGCCTTCGGAGTGTGAGAATTCAGACTCAGGCTATTGCTGAATCCTCTCTGTGAGAGTGCCCAGCTGGTATGGAGATGGTTTGGAGAGTGAGCCAGCCACAAACCACAGAGTCCATAGCTGGCTTTCTTATGCTGGCTAGGCTAAATGTCTGTCTTTCCTCTGCAAAATAGCAAATAAGATAAGTAAGGGTTGGTTGCCTTTGAGGAAAATTTTGAGTGTTGAGGTTCTTTGGGGACCCTCCTGCTTTCACTCCCAGCTCTTCCTCCATCTGACTAGCCTGCCTCTTTCCTTGGTGTGTTGAGTTTGAATTTCAGAAGGGCTCAGACTCAGTTCTGTCATGAACAGCTTTCCCCACTGCTACTTGGGCAAGAGTATGGTTCTTACAAAGCGATCCATTTCTCCCCTCAGCTAGTTACTGTAGAATCCATTGAGGACCAGGGAGGGGAGGATATGAGGCCTTAAGACCTTTTCTCTAAGTCTGGTGTGGTGGTGCACACCTGTAATCCCAGTACTTGAGAGGCTGAGAGAGGAGGATTGCAGGTTTGAAGACAGCCTCAGCAACTTAGCAAGATCCTCAGCAACTTAGTGAGATTCTTTCTCAAAATAAAAAATAATAAAATGGAGCTGGGGGTGTAGCTCAGAGGTATAATGCCCCTGGGTTCAATCCCCACTACGAAAAAAAAAAACACCTTTTCTCTGATTCTTAGCTCACTTACTGTACTCAAGGGTGGAGGCCATATGACTCTGTCGGGTGTGTTCTTTGTAGGTACATGAGGGTACAGCATCTTGGGGTAGTTTACACCTACACATTACTTCTCAGTTGAGGACATGCCATAAGGTAGGAAGCCCAGGGCAAGGCTGTCAATCTCATATAGACCTGTGCTCAAGAGGAGTCCCTTTCTGCCATCTGCCTAGGTATCCCCATATGAAAAAAAATTATTTGGGGTTTCCCCACCTTACAGGATTTCTACATAATAGTAGACATACTTTTGTTGTTGTTTGGTTTGGTTTGGTTTGGTACTAGGGATTGAACCCAGGGGCATTCTACCTCCAAGTTACACCCCCAGTCCTTTTTAGTTTTTATTTTGAAACAGGGTCTAAGTTGCTGAGGGTCTCACTAAGTGCCGAGGCTGGCCTCTAACCTGCAATCCTCCTGTGTTAGCCTCCCAAGTACTGGGATTACAGGCATGAGCCACCATGCCCAGCTCGTATGTTTTTGTTTTTGTACTAGCTCAGCCTTCAATTTATGCTTCATATTTTCAATGTCCTTCTTAGTCATCATCATGGCAGTTGCAGAGGCAAACTCATATGGACGAGTTGTGAATTTCCCCCCAAAACTGCCTATATCCAGGTTCCTAACCCTGTCCTATTTTTTAGCTGATAACTTAAGATGGGGATGCACCAGGAAACTCATATGACAGTACCTAGTCTTCTGTAATGTTAAGTGATGAGTTGGACATCTTGACCCATGAAGTTAACTCCTAAAAGCATAGCTGCAAACACACTGGCCACGTATTCCCCTGCTATATTGTCCTTCTGCTAGTTTGTCACTTAGTAGTTGTAGGATGGAGAGGAGGCTGGTTGGTTTAACCAAAGTACCTCATGCTAGTCCCTCACCATGGAGCATTTTCATAAGACGAGGTCACCTTTAGGTAAGAATTCCCATACCTACCCCTTCCTACTATTTAAAAAGATGGATTCTGCCCAGCGTGGTGGCACACACCTGTAATCCCAGTACTTGGGAGGCTGAGACAGGAGGATCACAGGTTCGCGGCCAGCCTCAGCTACTTAGTGAGGCCCTCCGCAACTTAGTGAGACCCTGTTTCCAAATAAGAAATAAAATCGAGCTGTGGGTGTAACTCAGAGGTAGAATACATATGGGTTCAATCCCACCCCGCACACACACAAAAAGATGGATTCCACTAAAGTTTGGTACTGTACATTCTATTCTACTAAGGTTTTTCCTATACACAAAAGAATCTGTTCACTTTTTTTTTTCCTTGGTTACCCTAATGCTTGAAATGAGAAGAGACTTCTCTTGGCTTCTGTTGTTTTCTAGTAGCTCACATCTGGGGCAATTCAGACTGAAAATTAGTCCTTAGTTAACCTGGAGGCCCCATCTCGGATGCCAGATTGTGTTATTGAAAGCTCAGTGGGTCCCATGTGTTTTTAGGGCTGGGGTCTGAAGAATGCAATCCGTTGAATATGAGCATCGAGGCTGAGCTGGTCATCGAACAGATGAAAGAGCAACACCACAGGGACTTGTGTCGCCTAAGACTGGAGCTTGAAGACACAGTAAGTACCTCCTACCAATCCTGATCCCGGTTTCATTGATCTTGGACAGCCATTTGCATGCGGGGCATTCCCAACTCTTTTTTCTCATAGAGCAGCACTTTTTTTTTTTTTTTTTTGCGGTACTGGGGATTGAACCCGGGGGCATTCTACCTCTGAGAGACACCCCTCATACCTATTTTTTACTCTTTATTTTTTGAAACAGGGTCTCACTAAGTTGCGGAGGGCCTCACTAAGTAGCTGAGGCTGGCCGCGAACCCAGATCCTCCGGTCTCAGCCTCCCAAGTACTGGGATTACAAGCATGCGCCACCACACCCGGCTAGAGCAGCACTTTCTGTGCATTTCTTCATGTGTCTGGTGGCTACCAGGAGCCCACTTCCTTGGGCTGAAGGCAGGGGCTTTTCCTCTGGGGAGAGTTTCTCCAACGTGCAATACACTCAGCCCTGTAAGCATGAAGCATGGAGCTAAGAGGCCATTGTTATTTCTAACTTAAAAGAAAAAAATCTTGAATATCTTAAAATCAAAAGCCCTCTAATGTAGTAGCACTCCCTACTACATTAGGTAAAAGTTGCGATCCTTGGCCTCCCCGCCTGTCACCACGTGGCCCCCACTTACATACTCAGGGTTCTCTTTCAACATTCCTTGAGTTACCTTGTCCTCCAGTCAAACAGGGTGGTTCACTGTTCTCCATCAAACTCTGTCCTCTTTTGCTCATGCTATTACAAGATATGATATTGTTACTTCTTTCTGCCTCTTCAAAGTCTACATACCCTTCAGAGTTTACCTCAAACGCTGCCTCTTGTAGGAAGCCATCCCTGAATTTTCCAACCAACTGTGATGTTTTTATCCTCTAACTCCCTGAGTTGCATTGTAATGCTTTTTTCTATACTTTTACATTTTGTGTTCTGCCATGTATACTTGTCATACCCATGTCTAGGCTGGTTTCTCCTTAATGGCAGGGACTATGTCCTACCCGACTTTGTGTTCCCTTGAGGCCTGCAGAATACCTCAGAGGAGTTCAATAAACATTTTAATTTAAAGCCGGGTGTGGTGGCGCACACTTGTGGCGCACGCTTGTAATCCCAGTACTTGGGAGGCTAAGACTGGAGGATCCGGGTACGTGGCCAGCCTCAGCTACTTAGTGAGGCCCTTCGCAACTTAGTGAGACCCTGTTTCAAAATAAAGAATAAAAAATAGGGCTGGGGGGTGTAGCTCAGAGGTAGAATGCCCCTGGGTTCAATCCCCAGTACCACAAAATAGTACACATTTGAATTTAATTCAATATGTTAAGACCCTAAGTTTGCAATCAGAAAGGGCATATGGGAAGATGTGGTATCTATTTGTGCAGGTCTGCTCAGTTCTTAATAGCATTGTTCAAAAACTAGTAAAAGTCAACAAAGTTTTTAAAAAAGCAGATCATGCCAGACTTAAGTATCTTACCTAAGGTGTTTTTCTGAATTAAGCTCTTTTTTTTTTTTGCGGTATTGGATATTGAACCCAGGGGCATTCTACCTCCGGTCTACACCCCCCAGCCCTATTTTTTATTCTTTATTTTGAAACAGGGTCTCACTAAGTTGCGAAGGGCCTCACTAAGTAGCTGAGGCTGGCCACGAACCTGGATCCTCCGGTCTCAGCCTCCCAAGTACTGGGATTACAAGTGTGCGCCACCACGCCCGGCTTTGAATTAAGCTCTTTTCAAACAAAATGAGAAAATGGGGGAATTTCTTGTAGGACAAAAGTACCTGTCACCCCTACCACCCCCAACTACCTTTCCCCGGCCTTGAGTTGAACTATCTTGTGGTGGTTTCCCTGTCTGACTTTAGGTGCACCATTATGAAAAGCAACTGGATGAGACCAGGGTCACCGGTGAAAAGGAGCAGGAGACCATGAAGCAGAAGTACGAGCAGGAAAGGCACACCTTGGAAAAGCAAATAAGTGACCTTCAAAGTGACATTGCAGAACTCCAGAGGCAGGTGGTGGTGCTAAAGGAAGTGCACCGTGAGACCTGCTGCAGGCAAGAGGAGGAGAAACAGCAGCTACAGACGACGTGGGAGGAGGAGAAGACTCGCCTGCGGGAGGAGCTGAGGCAGGAGCACGAGCTGGAGCTCAAGGCCAGGCTGGAGCAGGTGGAGGAAGGCTTTAGCCAGGAAACGGAAGGACTGGCTCAGAATAGTGCCTGGACAGAAGAGACGGTGAGGGGCTTGACCCAGGACCTAGAGCAGTCTCACCAGGAGAAGCTGAAGAGCCTGGTGGAGAAGCACTCTCTTGAGAAAGAGGAGCTGAGGAAAGAGCTCTTGGAAAAGCACCAAAGGGAACTTCAAGAGGGAAGGTAAGGAAGCGGGGAAACTGAGCAACCATGTGCTCCCTTCTGGGCAACCAAAGTTCAGTCAGTTAAGAAGCCCTGGGAAAACCAGAGGGCACAGTAGCCCGTGCATTGAGTAGATTCTTCTTAAAATTTCCAACCAGTTTGGCCCTTGTTTACACATAAGCCTACCTTGGGATTATTAGAACTGTTTGTTTTTTTAAAGAGGAAAATATTCCTGGTATTAAGACTTAATGTACCTCCTAAGGCTCCAGATTGGGACAGATGATTCCAAATATGGTTCCTCCCTAGTTCAATCCTGCTGCTTTCTGAGAAAAGCTATTTATAAGCTAGATTCTGGGCAAAGTTGCATTTCCTCCCAGAGTTACAAAATGGCACTTTGTGCTCACCTTCCTCATGCGAAGTCCCAAGTACCTTTAAGGGCTTTGGTGCTACGCCCTGATTAATGTGGCCCTACTACTTTATTAAATAAGAAACAAAGCAGAATGAATTTGTTAATATGTGTGACTTATGTGACTAATATCCTGCAATGCATGCTTAATTAAAATGAAGGAATGTTATATATTTCCCAAATTAAAGATTAGATCAATATGCATTTGATCACTTGATGTGAAATACCAGTTTAAGACTTCGGTTTAAAATCCTTAAGTACCTCTAGGAGTATGCCAGAGAATTTGGTTTCATAAATCTTCCCATAACTTCAGAGACAGGTAAGTCTTCCTACTTAATTATGGCTGTCAGTCTTAGTTCTCAGAAATGAGATCCCTTCCCAATACACACAAATCATGTAGGAATAATTTAAGACTGTCTCTAGAAGTATTTCAGTTGTTTGCTTGGCAGCCTCCTCAATGCCTGGGAAAACGTGTTGTGTTTGCTTCCAGAGTGGGTAACAATTTGAATAATGCTGTGTGTTGACCACGTTTAGGGAAAAAATGGAAACAGAGTGTAATAGAAGAACCTCTCAGTTAGAAGCCCAGTTTCAGGCTGACCGTCAGGAAGTCACCAAGAGATGTGAAAGCACCCTGCAAAGCCTGGAGGGGCGCCACCGCAGGGAGCTGCGGGACCTCCAGGAACAGCGGCTGGAGGAGAAATCCCAGTGGGAGTTTGAGAAGGACGAGCTTACCCAGGAGTGCACAGAAGCCCAGGAGCTGCTGAAAGAGGCTCTTCAGAGAGAGAAAGCAACCTCTCTGGTCCTGACCCAGGAGAGGGAGATGCTAGAGAAGACATACAAAGAACATCTGAACAGCATGGTCATGGAGAGGCAGCAGCTGCTCCAAGACCTGGAAGACCTGCGGAAGGTGTCTGAAAGCCAGCAAAACCTGCTCTCCAACCAGATACTCGAGCTGAAGAGCAATCATGAAAGAGAGCTGAGGGACCGCGAGCAGGTCCTGTGCCAGGCCGGGGCCTCAGAGCAGCTGGCCAGCCAGCGGCTTGAGAGGCTGCAAACAGAACGGGACCAGGAGAAGCAGCAGATGCTGGCCAAGCTTCTGGCCCTGGAGAGTGTCCACAGAGTGACCTGTGACAAAGCAGATCGAGAGAGGACGGAGATGAGCACAGAAATCGCCAGGCTTCAGAATCAAATAAAGGACATGCAGCGGGCAGCGACTCCTCTCTCCAGGCTGCAGGGTGGCTGCCAGGCGCCAAGAGGGGAGGAGGTAGAAGGAAATGGAGCCATGTCCCTGCTTCAGCAAGGGGAACAGCTGTTGGAAGAAAACGGAGATGTCCTCGTGAGCTTACAGAGAGCTCATGAACGTGCGGTGAAGGAGAATGTGAGAATGGCCATGGAGATTGCCAGACTGCAACAGAGGCTGCAGAAATTAGAGCCGGGGTCAGTTGTGTCGTCTTGTTCAGAGGAGCCTACTACTGAGTTTTTGGGAAATTCTGCAGAACAGTCAGAACCGTTTTCATCGCACAACCAAAGGAAGCAAGCCGAAGAGGTACCCGTCCAGCGCATCCCGAGTGACCTGCGAGAGAACCTGGGGAGTTCAGGGGCGAGCTCTGTTCAGAGACAGGAAGTCAAAATCGAGCAGTCTGACACTTCCATAGGGAGTTTTTCTGAGCTGGAAAACAGTGAGGAGACCAGGACGGAATCCTGGGACCTGAAGAATCAGATTAGTCAACTTCGGGAACAACTGATGATTTTGCGGGCAGATTGTGACCGAGCTTCTGAAAAGAAACAAGACCTACTTTTTGATGTTTCGGTGCTAAAAAAGAAACTAAAGATGCTTGAGAGAATCCCGGAGGCTCCTCCCAAGTACAAGCTGCTATATGAAGATGTTAGTAGGGAAAATGACTGCCTTCAGGAAGAGCTGAGAGTGATGGAAACACGCTACGACCAGGCCCTGGAAAATAACAAAGAACTCACCACAGAAGTTTTCAGGCTGCAGGAGGAGCTGAAGAAAGTGGAGGAAGTGACCGAAACGTTCCTGAGCCTGGAAAAGAGTTATGATGAGGTCAAGACAGAAAACGAGGAGCTGAACGTTCTGGTTTTGAGGCTTCAAGGGAAGATTGAAAAGCTACAGGAAAGAGCAGGTCTGCAGCGTGAGTCCTTCTCCTTGTGGGAAGCCCGTGTCAACAACCTGGAGGTTGAACCTGACCAGCAGGTGCTTGCGCTCAATCAGACCCCGGAAGAGTGTGCGCCCCAGGTTCTGAGTGCATGCCATATTACAGAAGAATGCCACCAAGAAAATGAGTGCCTTGAGCAGGGAAGTACACGGCTCCTGGAAAAAGGAAAAGCACATGAAATCGCCTGGTTGCACCAAACAATTCGGACACATCAAGAAAAGCCCAGAGGACACAATCAAGTTATCCTGGAGGAAAACACTGTTCTCCTAGGCCTTCAAGATGAACATTGTCAGCGTCAGGCCACAATAGCGGAGTTAGAACTGGAGAAACAAAAGCTCCAGGAGCTGACTAGAAAGTTGAGGGAGCGAGTCACTACTTTACTTAAGCAAAAAGATGTACCCTCTCAAGGAGAGAAGGAGGAAGAGCTGAAGGCAATGATGCACGACCTGCAAATCACTTGCAGTGAGATGCAGCAGAAGGTTGAACTTCTGAGGTAACGTATGTACATTGTAGACTTCACGGAATTCCGCAGAGCGCCTGATCAAACCTAACTTCCACTGCTTGCCGTGCCTAGAGAAACTAACCGGTTAGTCTTCGAGAAGAGAACCATAACCTAGACTTCCTTCTGCTTCTGTGTCCTATTAACAAGTAGAATAACCTTGCCTAGGAGTCCTTCCTTTCCTCATAGCAAATAAATGCCATTCACATGGAGTGTGCAAGTTCAAAATGGCGAGTGTTTGCTGTGTAACCACAGTATCCTCAATGTGTGTGTGTAACTCTTCTAGCACTCACTGTATTGGGATGGATAGCTACTATTTTGCTCACTGTTAGTGACATTCTTCATTATAACAAAACGTGGTAGATGAGAGTGAATGCCTTTTGTGGATTATTAACTCACTTGGTAGATAAGAACTCTCTTTCTCTACTAATATAGGAAAAATGTTTCCTGGCTTATTAGTTTTTCACCTTTATCACTTGAAGTGCACGCTGATATACTATAAACAATGAAAATTTATCTTATATCATTTTACCAAGAAGCTCCTCATTTCTAATAAATTTTCTTAAAGAATAAAGGCAGCGGGCATGGTGGTGCACACTTGTAATCCCAGTACTTGGGAGGCGGAGACCGGAGGATCCGGGTTCACGGCCAGCCTCAGCTGCTTAGTGAGGCCCTCTGCAATTTAGCGAGACCCTGTTTCAAAATAAAGAATAAAAAATAGGGCTGGGGATGTAGCTCAGAGGTAAAATGCCCCTGGATTCAATCCCCAGTACTGCAAAAAGAATAAAGACAAAGTAGAATTAATTTGAACCAACACTGCTCCCTTATTATGAAATATGATTGCATTAGTCTTCTAGTAAAATTGGTTCAAAAAAACATGTAAGATATTACATTATGTTGGAAATATCTTAATGGTATAAAACAAGATCATTTAATTCTGAGTATAGTTTTTCCTCTTCCTCAGACCATTTTTAGTTCAAAACATCAGACTAGAATGCGTAAAATCACAAAGTACACAGTGTACATATTTCAGTATGGCCCTTTGATTTATGTAGTAAATATTCTTTCTGTGGGTCCCTAGGGACCTGAAACTAGAGGCTGAAACTAAAGTTCATACAACTTGGTAATTCGGCTATGTCTATTTTAGAAGAGGGAGGCCTTGAGACTGAGACAAATGAAGTCATTTGCTCAAAGCAGTATGCCTGCCATTGAGAAAATCGACAGCCAGAATTTGCATTGAGTCTCGATGCCTGTTTCCATGCTCAAGTTTTTTTAGCCACATTTTCCTAACGTCTTTTAGTGAAATTCTTCCGTCCCAAAAGAAGTGAATCAATATGTCAGAACTTGATTTCCAAGTACTAAGAGACTGTACTAATTTAGACTTCTCTTTTTAACTGGCATGGAATACTTACTTTATTGGAAGTTACTAGAAAATATTTCCAAAGATGCCAGATGACTGCCTTGTTATAACTTTTTTTTAATCTCTGTACTTCAGATATGAATCTGAAAAACTTCAAGAGGAAAATTCTATTTTGAAAAATGAAATTACTACTTTAAATGAAGAAGATAGTATTTCTAACCTGAAATTAGGGAAATTAAATGGATCTCAGGAAGAATTGTGGTAAGACTTAGTATACTTACATTTTCTCAAGATATTCTACAGTGACTAAAAGAAGTATTTAACTTTAATTTTTAAAGCCTAACTCCTAAATTACATTTCCATTTTTTCCGTTAGGCAAAAAATAGAAACTGTAAAACAGGAAAAAGCTGAAGTTCAGAAGATGGTTGAAAATTTAAAGAAACAGGTAAGGAAACAGTATTCCCCAGTGTTTGATTTTCAAATGTTCTCATTTTTTTATTTGAAAATTACAAATTTGTTACTACAAATCTGTTACTAGAATAACATATTGCTAATGATGGTAAGGTTGTAAATTCTGAGTTTGAAAATGGAAACTCACCTTATTGACTCTAAACTAGATTCCTGTTTTTTAAACTTTGTGTGTGTGAGGGGGGCGGGGGGGTACTAGGGATTTAACTCAGGGACATTCTACCTCTGAGCTATGTCCCCAGACCTATTTTATTTTTATTTTGAAACAGGGTCTCGCTCGGTTGATGAGTCTCACTACTTGTTAAGGCTGTCATCAAACCTGTGATCCTCCTATCTCAGCCTCCAAAGTACTGGGATTACAAGCATGCGTCACCACGCCTGGCAGTAGATTCCTGGGGTTTTTTTATTTTTTTATTTTATTTATTTATTTGTTTATTTTTTTGCGGTACCAGGGATTGAACCCAGGGTGTTCTACCTCCAAGCTACACCCCTAGCCCTATTTTTTATTCTTTATTTGGAAACAGGGTCTCGCTAAGTTGCGGAGGGCCTAAGTAGCTGAGGCTGGCCGCAAACCCGGATCCTCTGGTCTCAGCCTCCCAAGTACTGGGATTACAAGCGTGCGCCACCACACCTGGCTCTGTTTTTTTTTTTTTAATAATACCTATATTATTTCTAGATCCTAAGTGCTAATGCAAGTGGGAATGGGGAGGTGATACCTCTAAACATACCCCTGCATGCTAGTTCTAGCCCTTGTGTAGATTCAATTAATGTTAGCTCCTTCCTTTTTTCTCACCATGAGTAAAAGCAGAAAGTTAAGGACAGAATTTCACAGATATAGAATGCCAGCTAATTAGCATATCTTTTTTCACAGAATTACAATTTATTCAGCTATCTTGCCATTCAGTGCTCATTTTGTATAATCGTACACATATAGTTGAGCATGGGAAGACCACTTGAGAATATTCTGAAACAGTCAAAAGACAAGGACATACTGGGAAGAATATTTTTAACACTTTAAACACCCAAGGAGTTAATATCCAAAATATATTTTGTACTTACAAATAAGTGGCAAATCTCAGTTGAAAATAGGCAATCAATATGAATACTCAAATCACAGAGAAAAATAATACAACATAAAAAAATGGTTATTGTCATAGTGATTAGAGAAGTTTAAATGAGTTTCTTTTTTTTTTTTTTTACCTACTGAACTGGCCAAAATTAAAGATTGGTATCATCTAGGGTAAAAAAGTATGTGAGGAAATGAGAAATACATTGTTAATAGAATTATAGATTGGTAGCACTCTAAGACATTTGGGGGATATCTATCAAATCAAGAATGTATATGCATGCCTTCTAACCCAGCAACCTTACTTCACCTATAACCCAGTACTTGGGAGGTTGAGACAGTAGGATCACAGGTTCAAGGACAGCCTCAGCAAGTAGCAAGACTCATCAACCTAGAGAGACCCTGTTTCAAAATAAAAATAAAATAATTAGGGCTGGAGGTGTAGCTCAGAGGTAGAATGCCCCCGGGTTCAATCCCCAGTACCACACACACACGCAAAAAAAAATTACAAAAAAAATACAAAAAAATCATTCTAAATACAAAATGCTATGATGTATAAATGGATTTCCAAAAAGATCATTTGCATTATGGAAGATCAAATGCACTATGGAAGATTTTTCTACATGGAATATCCCACAGCCACTAAAAAGTATAGCATGTGGTAGTTTCCATACACACTAACTTGGAACGATAAGCATCTATAAGATATTATAAGTGAAAATCTTTATGTTTATATGGGTTTTATATATTCATAGAAAATGATCTAGGGGTATGCATATCCAACTATGAAGAATGGGTCGCCCTGAAGAGTGAGATTAGGCTGTATCTCACTTCTTCTTATACTTCTGATTTGATTAAATTTTGTAATAATGAGTATGTATTATTTCTGATATTATATATCTTTTTACACTTTACAGGGATAGGAAAAACAGTCTTTAAATCTGTTTTTTAGCAGAAGTAGGGTAGCAAGTTTTTAAAACTTATTTCAATTTTAATTAGATTTCAGATTTAAAAATCAAAAACCAACAGTTGGATTTGGAAAATGCAGAACTTAGCCAGAAGAACTCCCAAAACCAGGAAGAATTGCAAGACCTTAATCAACGTCTGGCAGAAATGCTATGCCAGCAGAAAGAAGAGCCAGGAAACAGTACATTCAAGGAATGGGAACAAGAAAAGTCTAATCTGAAAGAAGAACTGGAACACTGTAAGGTGCAGGTATGGGTTATAGCCACCTGACAGCTATTCATTTATAAATAAATAATGAAATGCTTGTATTAAATTTCTTATGAATAAAGCCTTAGTAATTAAGACAGTGTGGTACTGGCACATTGACATCTATTCCAGATACATAAGTGGGATAGAAAGTCTAGAGTCTCCTAAATACTAATGGATACTCAGTACGATTAACCCTTTGTAATCTGTGGGTTCCATGTCCATGGATTCAACCGACTTCTGATCAAAAATATATTTTTTAAGTTGCATCTGAACTGAACATGTACAGACTTCTTTTTCTTCTTATTATTCCTTAAACAATATAGTATAAAAACTATTTATATAGCATTTGCATTGTACCAGGTATTATAAGTAATCTAGAGATGAGTTAAAGTATACAGGAGAATGTGAGTAGGCTATATGCAAATACTGTGCCATTTTAGATATAAGGGACTTGAGCATTTGAGGATTGGGGTATCTGTGGGGAGTCCTGGAACTAATCCCCCACAGATACCAAGGGATAACTATATGTAACAAAGATGGCTTCTCAAATCACTGGGCTAAAGAAGGACTTCTTAATAAGTGGTGCCTGGACAAATGGGTAGCCATTTGGAAATAGATGAAATTAGATCCAGATTTCATAACATACATAAGGACAAACTCCAATTGGATTAGGAGTCTAAATATAAAAAATAAAGCTGTACTAGAAGAAACACAGGTGAATTTGTCTTTAACGTTGGTGTAAAGAAAGGCTAGGACTCAAAAACCAGAGGCAATAAAAGAAAAAACTGATTATATTTTTTAAAAATTTGCATGGCAGAAAAAATAAAGTCAGTCAAAAGACAGCTAACAAACTTGGAGAAAATATTTACAACATATACCACAGAGAAAAGAAATAATATTCCTACTAGCAAGGGACATAACAAAATCTGATAGCAAAATAGGAAAGAGAAGTGAAGAAATAATTCATTAAAAAATATAAAAATGTCCTTCGAACCTATGAAAAAAATGTTCAAAACCACTCAGAATTAGAGAAATGCAAATTAAATGACACTGATACATAATTTCTCACCTAAAAGATCAGCAGTGATTTTAAAATATGACAACATATTCTGTCGGCAAGACTGTAGAAAAGTCATTTTTATATGTTGCTGGTAAGGATGAGAACTGATATTATCCACATGGAGGTAAATCTGGCAATACCTAACAAAATTTTGTCTGTGCTTACCTTTTGCCGGAGTGAGCTAGATAAATAGAGATGTGTGTTTGAATGGGGTACCCAGATCTTGTTTTCCAAATACCATTCTCCTATAAAAGGAACCAGGAGTTCTTGGAAAAATGATTGATTCCAGGGCTGGGGCAGAGAAAATAAAAAGTGAGCCTGGAATGTCTCATTAGTGCCAGAAAGAAAAACATGTTAAAAAAAAAAAAAAAAAAGATGGGACAATGACTGAGCATGGTGGCACATACCTGAAATCCCAGTACTTTGGAGGTTGAAACAGGAGGATCGCAGGTTCAAGGGCAGCCTCAGCAACTTAGTGAGACTCTCAGCAACCTAGCAAGATCCTGTTTCAAAAACAAAAAATTTAAAAAGGGCCGGGGCATAGCTCGGAGGTAAAATGCCTCTGGGTTCAATCCCCAATACCACAAAAAATAAAAATAAAAAAAGATGAGACAAGTCGATAGGATACAGGCTTCAACCACAAGGAGCTCCTAATAGCAAAATTGGAACAATCTGATCAGCAAAATAAATTTAGTATATAATAAAATAAATATAACTATAAGGTAAATACAGACTATAAGTAATATCTATGAGTCCACATTAATAAAAATTGATTAAATAAATGGGGGAAGCCAGGCACAGTGGCACACACCTATAATCTGAGTACTTGGGAGGCTAACAGGAGGATCACAGGTTCAAGGCCAGCATGCAGCACCTTAGCAAGACCCTGTTTCAAAATAAAAAATGAAATAGAGCTAGGATGTAACTCAGAGGTAGGATGCCTCTGGATTCAATCCTCAGCACCATTAGAAATAAATAAGAAGCAGCTCTTTCTTATAGAATTCTAATTAATTAATAAATATAGAAAGAAAGGAGAAAATAGAAAATCACCTTTAGGCAAACACAGCTAATTATTATTGTAGCAAAAATCCACTAATAAATGCTAAAATTAATAAGCAAAAGTTTTGGAAACAAGTTGCTTAGTCTCAAAGTATCTCTCCCAAGAGAAAGTAGCTTTACAGTGGAGAAAAGCATGCAAAAACTACCTGAGTAATCATATTCATGCCATTTAAGTGGAAAGCCCTTTAAAATAGCTTTGGTTATTTCTGTTGAAATGGGAATAAATGATCACAAAATAGCATGTCATCAAATGGCTTGTTTCCTGAATACTGCCTTCCGTGAACCTAGCAAGTTTCCCCAGCCTGAGTGAATATGTCTATTATTTGACTTTTTTATTTTTCTCTTAGTCCTCCACCTTAGTGTCTTCTCTGGAGGCAGAACTTTCCGAAGTTAAAATACAGACCCACATTGTGGAACAGGAAAACCTCCTTCTCAAAGAGGAACTGGAGAAAATGCAACAAGTAAGGCCATGTGCTGCTGGGGGAGGCATGGACAGCTCAGGCCTGATGGTCCGGGGTTTCTAGCCACCAAATGTCCTCTGCACTGAGTCCTATCAACTAGCTTAGTGCGTAGAGAGTGGAGGACTTGAAGTACGAGTCTGTTTGTAAGGCTCCTATTGCTGCTTCTCCATGTTTTGTTCCAGTTATGTAACTTATTTATGTTGTAGACTCTAAAATTCTGTTGCTATAAATGAATCCCAACCATTGCAGTATAAGGAATTTGCTGTTGTACTCTCTCCCAACCAGGTGATAAAGTAATATTAGTTTGTTTTAAAAGAAGGTGACTTTCTTGCTCATTACTTTCATGACTCTGTTTACTCTGATTTGCAAGGACATAGATGAAGCTGGTCCCTCTGACACCTCTTCTCAGAGCAAGTCTGACTCTGTGGGACAGGATCATCAGAGGTGCATTCTCACTGGAAAATTTGGCTTTAGGAGCCTATTTCTAAATAGCCTATTATTTGGAGTCTTTTAGTTGGAAAAGGCCTGATTTATAATAGGAGAATTTAGTGGTTCCATTTTATTTATTTGCTTCACTGTCCAATTATGGCATCTACCCTTCGATTATAAATATTCCGAGTGTGTGTATGCGTGTGTGTGTGTGTGTGTGTGTGTGTTTCCTGGGGATTGAGCTCATTGAGCTCAAGGGCATTCTACTTCAGAGCTACTGCCAGCCTATTTTATTTTTTATTTTGAAATAGGGTCTCTCTGAGTCTCTGAGGTTAGTCTCAAACCTGCGATCCTCCTGTCTCAGCCTCCCAAGTACTGAGATTACAGGCACACGCCACCTTGTCTAGCTATAAAAGAATTCTTTCTTGCATCTCTTCAACCCATAAGCATAAAGATGTCCTTCCCTGAATGCTGAAACATGAGCCTAGATGTGGCACAGGCTACATCTGTAGCACCCGTTAATCTCTAATTGACTCATGTAAGTCTTACTTACCTAATAGGATTATAAGACTCTCAGAATATTTGTGTCTTTCAAATGCCCCATACAGCACTGGGACCCAGCAGGTGTTTCCTAAGAACCTTTCAAGTCAAGTACTACTATGCACAGTTTATCTGTTCTGCCATAACTAGAGAATCCGTCTGTTCCATACAAACATGCCAGGAGTTAAAACTCAAGGGCCTTTCTGTGGTATATGAATATTCCAAAGCTATTTTTACCAAATTTATCCTAATTAACTTAGACATTCTTTTTTTCCTTTACTCTGTGTGTGTGTGTGTTACTGAGGACTGAACCTAGGAATGTTCGATCTACCTCCAGGCCACACCCCCGGCCCTTTTTTTTTTTTTTGCGGTACCGGGGATTGAACCCAGGGGCGTTTTACCTCTGCGCTACACCCCTGTCCCTTTTTTTTATACTTTATTTTGAAACCGGGTCTCACGAAGTTGCGGAGGGCCTCACTAAGTAGAGAGAGAGACAGGGAGAGAGAGAGAGAGAGAGCGAGAGCACTGAGGCTGGCCGTGAACCCGGATCCTCCGGTCTCCGCCTCCCAAAGTACTGGGATTACAAGTGTGCGCCACCACGCCTGGCCCCTAGCCCTTTTTTTAAATTTTGAAACATGGTCTCACTAAGTTGCTGAGGCTGGCCTCAAATCTGCGATCGTCTTGTCTCAGCCTCCCAAGTGCTTGGATCACAGGAGTGCGCCACCACACCCAGCTCTTTCACTTTTTGAGAGTCTGTTGTTCCCTTTAAATAGTAGTGGTCAGGCTGGGCGTGGTGGCGCACGCTTGTAATCCCAGTACTTTGGGAGGCGGAGACTGGAGGATCCGGGTTCACGGCCAGCCTCAGCTCTTTCTCTCTCTCTCTCTCTCTCTCTCTCTCTCTCTCCCTCCCTCCCTCCCTCCCTCTCTCTCCTTAGTGAGGCCCTCGCAACTTCGTGAGACCCGGTTTCAAAAATAAAGTATAAAAAATAGGGCCAGGGGCGTAGCGCGGAGGTAGAACGCCCCTGCGTTCAATCCCTGGTACCGCAAAAAAATGAATAAATAAATAAAGTAGTAGTGGTCAGTTCCAAATCCACAGCATGGGAAATGTGTGCTTTGCGACTTTAGTAAGCTAGAGAACAGAAGGAAAGGAGCGGAGCTGGGAGGAAAGCATGACGAGGATAGCATTCAGCACATTTTTATTGCATAGCTTGTAGAGAGGTGCGGTGTGAATGGTGAGCTGAGGTGGGGAACAGTGAGCTTGGCCTGCGTGTGGTAGGAAGTTGTTTCCTCAGGCACTACGTGTCTTGAGTAAGGTCGTGTCAGCCCATCATTGGTGCCAACAGCTTGGCCCTCAAATGCCTGTGCCATTCTGTATGATACCATGGTTTATAGCTTACAAAGCACTTCTATGTGTATTATCTATTGTGCTGAAAAGAAACATAGATAGGATGAGAAGTCACCATAGATAGGATGAGACACCCAGAATGGTTTCAAGCTTTCTGGGAGTTTGTGTGGCAGGAAGGCAAGGTAGTGTGTAAAGGAGAAGGCTCTTCATTATACCGGGGTCCCAGGACCTTAAAATGCAATTTCCTGTTTCTTCTGACTTGTTCAGATTTATAAAGTATGTTGGATTTTTTGCCAGTTAAAGACAAGAGTCAACCAATAAAGTCTTATTTTTTCATAACTATTTCTAAAGCCAAATGTGAAAGAACTTCAGATAGAAAGTAGAAAGATGACCATATCATATGATAATAAAGAGTTGAAAACGTGAAAGTCCAAGGTGAAGGAGGATAGTTAAAAATTTATAAACTGTGGGAAAGGGTTGGAGTATAAGAAACAAGCAGCCTCTTTCAAGCAACAGTTCCCAACCCCAGGGCATTTAGCAATGTCTTGGGACATTTTTGGTCTTCACAAATGGGGGGATAATATCCTGGCATTTAGTGGGTAAAGCCGGAGATGCTGGGAAACCTCCTACAACATACAGGACAGCCCCTGCAACAGAGAATTATCCAGCCCAGAGTGTCAACAGTACCTGCATTGATGCTGGAAAGACACAGAAAAGTCTGGTTTACCTTGATTCCATGAAGTGGAAAGGTGGAAGCCATGTCCACACCAGCAGCATGTTCCTGGCAAGTCAACTTAGTCATCTTCCAAAGTGAGGACACATGGAACAAGCTGACACACATTTTTTTTTTATCCTTAAATTGCCCTTGTGTTGATAACCTTGTATATGATTCATTCCAATTGACTTGAGTTTTGTTGTTGTTGTTTTGTGGTACTGGGGATTGAACCCAGGGGTGTTCTACCTCTGAGCTACACCCCTAGCCCGGTTTTATTTTTGAAACAGGGTCTTGCTAAGTTGCTGAGGGTCTCACTAAGTTGCTGAGGCTGTCCTCGAACCAGTGATCCTCCCGTCTCAGCCTCATGAGGAAAATGTAATGCACTCTACATGCACAAGTCAAATTGATGGCAGAATGGCAGTGAGTGTGTGATTTTACCCTGATGGTAGGATGGAAAGCCAGGATCATTATTTAATGATGTCTAAGTCCATCTGAGCAGACATTTGGGAAGTCAAGTAGGGAACAGAGAGAAGCCAGCAAGGGACAGTTTGTTCAAGTTAATTATAGACTGCTAGAGTTTATATGTCCTCTGAACTGTCTACAGATAAGGAAATCTCAGCAGCCATGAAAACGCCCTGTTTACAAACACCTCTTTCTGAACGTAGCCAGGGCTGATGGCGGGCTGCATCTGTTTATCTCTTCCAGCTGCACAGATGTCCTGACCTCTCTGACTTCCAGCAAAAACTTTCTAGTGTTCTAAGCTACAACGAACAGCTGCTGAAGGAAAAAGAAGCTCTAAGTGAAGAATTAGACAGCTGTGTGGATAAGGTAGGAACAATAATGACACTTCACCATCATGGCAGATTGTGTACCACCTGAGCGTTTCTCTCTGGGCTCTGGACCACACGCCTCCCATGTAAGCTTTATTATTTTAGAGTTTGCTGGAACAGCATGCTGGCTGGCATTCTATGACCTTGGAGCTCATGAGACCAAGATTATAACATTTTCTCATTTCAATATATCAGGAGGCGATTAACATATAACATACATACTGTTATTCTTCCATATGTTGTTTTAATAATCTGAGGTCCTTTTCATAGACACTTTTTTTCTATTATATTTTCCCTAGCAGATCAAAAAACACTGCCTTTTTCCCTACCTGCATTATGGGCATTCTGTATTTTCATGTGAAAGCACACTCTTGAAATTTCTAATTGCCTTCTGGCCCACCATTTTCTACCCTCAAAATATAAGGCAATGGAGGCCGGGCATGGTGGCACACGCTTGTAATCCCAGTACTTTGGGAGGCGGAGACTGGAGGTTCCAGTTTCGTGGCCAGCCTCAGCTCGCTCTCTCTCTCTCTCTCTCTCCGTCTCTCTCTCTCTCTCTCTCTACATAGTGAGGCCCTCCGCAACTTCGTGAGACCCGGT